>JAULAV010001199.1:0-16000 GCA_030789695.1 Scilla litardierei
TCCCGAAGTCGTAGCCTAGGAGCCACATTACACTTGGCGATCGTGACACCGCCAGGTGGATCCTAGGTTTATATTGCGGGTGCGTCAAGTTTTTGGCACCGTTGCCGGGGACGGCAATAGTGTTTTATCTCAGTTTGTTTTTATCTTTGAGAAGTTTGCTAGCATCCTTATCATCTCTCACCTTTTCGCCATTTTCATTCTTTTTCTATTTTATCTGCCTTGTTGCTAACATCCTCATCCTGCTATCTATTACCTCCTTACCAATCAGGCACAATGGAGATGGTAATGAAAGTGCAGTGGACCTATGACTCGATAGCGACTCAGAGGAGTTTAGTTTCTCTCCTTATCATTTACATGGCTTCCAAGACTCGCACTTGGACGAGTTCATGGTTGAATGCGCAGCGAGAGAACTGATCGATGCAATTTGATTTATTGGTTTAGGAACCTATGTTGCAGGTAACGCAAATCAGCAACTAGTCATGGATTATTTAATGAATCAGGTTTCTGATGCAAGTACAATTGAAGATGATATTCAAGTAAACCTTGAAGAGGACGTGATGCATCTTCAGACCATTGAGGCTCCATCTATTGATGCCTACTGGGGAGAAGCTCATCAATTGGAATCTCTACACAATTCTCAGATGCTTGAGATATTAGAGAGCGTGGTGGTTGACGTATGGGCCCATGGCCCAGTTGAATTCCCTACAGACGACCCGTCTACGTAAGAACTCTCAGTTTTCATCGCAACCGCTTTCCATAATGCAGACACCCTGGATGGTGTTGACATAGCTGATGGAACTTATGTGCGGTATGAGGGAGATACATTACGTTTCTATAACGATATCCCTCCGCAGATTTCGGCATGCCAGGAACACGCCTATGAAGAATCCCCAAACCCACCTCTATCTCAAAACCACATCAATCAGGGAAGTAATTCGGACTTTATTTCTGACCGTGAACACATACCTGAAAACCTTGCTTCTTTTGACAGGTGCGCTACGGGAGTGGAAACTGCAGACATGTACCTCGACACACCATCATCTCCCTGCTCCTCCTATGATTCCGCAAATGAAGAATTTCCACCCTCCGAACCTGAGATCGAGGATGCGTCATTCTCACAAGTAAGAGACGCCAGGGGTACAGCGCCCCCTCAGGTAGAGCTGAAACCCCTCCCCGCTAATTTAAAATATGCTTTTCTGGGGGAAGATTCAACTTATCCCGTCATTGTAAATGCAGCCCTCACGGAACCCCAATTAGAGAGTCTCCTAAAAATCCTTAGATCTTACAGAAAAGTGATAGGGTATAACATCTCTGACCTGAAGGGTATTAGCGAGACCATTTGTACGCATAAGATTCACCTTGAGGACAAGGATGCCACCTCCATCGAGCCTCAAAGGCGGTTAAACCCCAACATGAAGGAGTGGTGAAAAAGGAAGTCCTGAAACTTTTAGATGCTGACATCATTTATCCCATCTCTGATAGTAAGTGGGTTAGTCCTGTGCAGGTTATCCCTTAAAAGGGGGGCATGACAGTCGTGAAAAATGAAAAATATGAATTAATCTCTACTAGGACTGTCACCGGGTGGCGCATGTGTATTGATTATAGGAAGCTGAACAAAACCACCAGGAAGGACCATTACCCTCTGCCCTTCATAGACCAAATGCTCGAACGCCTAGCTAAGAACAAGTATTTCTGCTACCTAGACGGATACTCCGGATTTTTACAGATCCCGTTGCACAAGGAAGACCAATAGAAAACGACGTTCACTTGCCCTTACGGTACCTTCGCTTATCGAAGAATGCCGTTTGGGCTTTGTAATGCACCTGCCACATTTCAAAGGTGTATGACGTCCATTTTCTCGGATTTCATCGAGAATATCATGGAGGTCTTCATGGACGATTTCTCCGTCTATGGCACCGAGTTTGATAGCTGCTTAGCTAACTTGTCCAAGGTCTTGGAGCGATGTCAAGATAACAACCTTACTTTGAATTGGGAGAAATGTCACTTTATGGTGACAGAAGGAGTGGTTCTTGGGCATGTCATTACCTTTAAAAGAATTAAGGTTGACAAGGCCAAAGTTGAGGCTATCAAAAGCTTACCGCCGCCTACTAACCTCAAGGGTATCCGTGGTTTTCTGGGGCATGCCAGTTTTTACCGACGTTTTATAAAAGATTTCTCCAATATTGCGCGCCCTATCACGGAGCTCCTAGCTAAGGACGCTCCCTTTGTGTTTACTGATGCTTGTTTGCTAGCTTTCAACAGGCTAAAGGAAGCTCTCATCTCGGCGCCGATTATACTGCCACCAGACTGGACTCTGCCGTTTGAGCTTATGTGCGATGCTAGTGACCAAGCAGTGGGAGTTGAGATCGACCAAAGAAAGGAGGGGAAACTCCATGCTATATACTACGCTAGCAAAACCCTGGATGATGCTCAAAAGAACTACACTACCACGGAGAAAGAGCTGCTAGCCGTAGTCTATTCTATAGAGAAGTTTAGATCCTACCTTCTGGGGTCAATGGTGATCATCCACACGGATCACGCGGCATTGAAATATCTGCTGAAAAAGAAGGATGCTAAACCACGTCTAATACGGTGGATCCTTCTGCTCCAAGAATTTGACATCGAGATCAAGGACAAGAAGGGAGCAGAAAACGTGGTAGCGGACCATTTTTCACGATTGATTCAGAGGCACAGGGACAACAGCTTATCGATTGACGATTCGTTCACCGATGAACAGCTCTTTGTGGCAGATACCTCTGAAGCCCCCTGGTACACTGACATAGTGAATTATTTGGTGAGTGGGATAGTTCCGCACGGGTTGGCGACTTATTCTAGGAGGAAGTTCCTACATGATGCAAAAAAGCTACTTCTGGGATGACCCATATTTGTTCAGGACGTGCACCGATGGGATCATCAGACGATGTATCCCAAAAGAAGAAGCAATTTCCATCATGTCGCATTGCCACGATCAGCCATGTGGTGGGCACGCAGTGGTCACCAAGACCATGGCAAAAATTCTTCAAAGTGGTTTCTACTGGCCTACTATATTCTGGGATGCTAACGAATACATAAGGAAGTGCGACAGATGCCAGAGAACTGGGAATATCACAAAGAAGAATGAAACAACCCTCCACGGCATCTTGGAGATAGAGCTATTTGACTGCTGGGGCATCGATTTCATGGGGCCCTTCCCATCTAGTAACGGCAACAAGTATATCTTGGTTGCCATTGATTATGTCTCGAAATGGGTGGAAGCCATAGCCACCCCGACAAACGACGTAAGGATAGTAGCAAAAATTTTCAAGAATACTATTTTCCCTCGCTTCGGAGTCCCTCGGACGATTATAAGCGACGGAGGGAGTCATTTTATCGAAAGAAAATTCGAGGCGATACTGAAAAAGTATGGGGTTCATCACAAGGTCGCCGTCGCCTACCACCCTCAGACCAGCGGCCAAGTGGAAGTATCTAACAGGGCGATAAAAAGCATCCTGGAAAAAAAAATAAGTGTAATGCCCTCCTAAGCTACTGCACAAGTACTAGAGGGGGGGTGAATAGTACTTTAAAATAATTAAGAGGCTAATTCCTAATTACCTTGCAAACTCTACCAATTAATGCGGAAATGCGGAATAGTAAATAATCAACAACAAATAAGACAATCGCAAACAAGCAATATTACTGGGTTCGGATCCACCCAAGTCTCTCCGACTTGTTCCCGGTGATCCTACGTTCCAACCACCCGGATCCCCTCCGGATACTTGAGTTAGAAACCCTAACTCAAGATTTAGCACTATGAAATTCTTGTGAAAAACCTTCACAAGACCAAATCATACAAATGACATGTGACTCCCACAAACCGGGATCACACCCTCTCTCACAACCGAGAGACACAATTCAAATAACAATTGAAATGAAATATGAAACACTTACCACAAAATCCTATTCCTTGAGTATAACTTACCAAATTATGGCAAAGATGGATTTTGGGGAAGAAGATGTCACCAAACCCTAGCTTCAAGAAGATGACCAGCAATGGAAGCCTAGGGTGGAGTTGATGACCTAGAATCAAGCTCTTGGCTTGAGAAGATCACAATGGAGAGAATCTCTCTTGAGGAATTAGGGCTCAAGGTGTTGAGGGAGAGATTCTTGTGAGGGAGAGATTCTTGTGAGGGAGAGAGAGCTTTGAAATAGCTTGGGAGAGCTCTTCTCTTAGGTCTGAAATTGGTTGGAAATAGGACCTTCAACCTTGCCTCAAACGAATCCAGTTTGTATTTATAGAGGCAAGGAAAATCGTGTTGGAAAAGTTCCCAACGGCTCTATTCTGAACCAGACTAGTCGGTCAAAGAAGGATCACTGACCGACTAGTTCATCAACTAGTCGGTCGGTGATACAACGTAGACCGACTAACGGTTGAACAGCCAAAAGGTGAAGTACATGATAAAGACAACTAGTCGGTCTAAGAAGACTTGCCGACCGACTAGTTTCACAACTAGTCGGTTAGTGAGTGGTCTTTGACCGACTAACAGTCGAAATAAAGAAGGCTGACTTCAAGTTGATTTATTCGGTTTAAGAACAAATGCTGACTGACTAGTTTCTCAACTAGTCGGTCGACAAACGTTCTTTGACCGACTAACTCGAAACAGTAACTCAGGCTGAATTTAGGCAACGATAACTAGTCGGTCTGAGAAGGATTCCTAACCGACTAGAGCGTCATCTAGTCGGTCGGTGACGCTTCTTTGACCGACTAATTGATCAACAAATCTGGGCTGAAATGAGCAAGGCATTCTAGCCGGTTCAAGAGGAATTGCCGACCGACTAGATCGTCATCTAGTTGGTTGGTTCTTCTTCTTGAACCAACTAACATGCACTAGAAGCCGAGGGAAGAAGCGATAGGCTTCGGGAAAGATTCTAATGGCTTCTATGATAGTCCTAGCTCTATGATATGAGCGAAATGAAGATAATAATGTAAGTCCTACTCAAGGCTTAACATTCTAATTAATGAAACTAGAAGACAATAAATAATACATGACGAACCGTCTTCAAAGCTTCAATCTTCATTCTTCTTGACTTCAATATTGCTCCTTGAGCTTCAACGAAGCTTCAGGCACACGATCATGCGTATTGAGAAGTCTTGAGACGTCGCTTTAGATGTACGTAGTATTTTGACGACGATCTCCATAACTGCGCTCACAAAATAGTTAGTACACGATATTTATGTTTGCTCATCATCCAAAACCAAATCCCGGGAATCAATACTTAACAATAAGCGCCTCAAGGAAGGATTGGTCACACAAGTTGGGCGACGCCCTTTGGGCTTACCGTACTACGTTCAAGACCCCTATCGGTACAACTCCATACAGGCTGGTATATGGAAAATCTTGTCACCTTCCGGTAGAATTAGAGCATAGAGCATATTGGGCGATAAAGAAGATGAATTTTGACTACCAAAGTGCCGCCACCTGACGAGCCCTTCATTGCAACGAGTTGGACGAAATTCGGCGTCATGCCTACGAAAATGCGAAGATATACAAGGAAAGAACCAAGGCATATCACGATAGAAATATCACGGTTATTCGCCATGATGTCGGCGACCAGGTACTTCTATACAACTCAAGGCTATGACTTTTCCCCGGGAAGCTAAAATCGAGGTGGTCCGGTCCCTACAAGATAGTGAGCTTATCTCCAGGAGGCGCCGTCGAGCTCGAAGAAAAAACGGAAATTTCACGGTCAACGGTCAAAGAATTAAACCTTACAGAGCCGGAGAACCTATATGATCGGAGGAGACATACCTCCTCGAGGGATTTCCCAACGATAACTGATAAATTAAAGGGAGTCGAGCTCACGACTAAAAACGAGCGCTTATTGGGAGGCAACCCAATTCCTTGGATTTTTGATCCTCCTTTTCAGATTCTTACTCTTGTTACGTATTTTAGATATAAAATTATGAAAACCGTCCTAGAATTGATAAATCCCACTTTGTGCAGGTTGGATACAAAGGCAAGTCAAATAGGAGGAAGGTGGAGTGCAACAGGAGACAGCCCAGGAAGACTGGCAGAAGAGGCACAGGCGACTCGACCGAGCAGTCATCTGCTCGGTCGAACGATACATATACGAAAAATCGTAAGGAGAACTGCAATGTCAGCTCGGTCCGAGTAAATTGGTGCTCGGCCCGAGCTGAAATAGACTCGGCCCGATCTCATAAGTACTCGGTCGAGTTTTACAGGCTGAGGAATCTGAGGAGAAAACGTCACTCTGTCGACCCAGGCAGAGTAATATCAACCCGACCCGAGCAAGATCTGACTCGGACCGAGCATTGCTCTGCTCGGTCGAGTACTACAGGGTCTAGAATTGAGAAGAAAATGTCACTCTGTTGACCCGGGCAGAGTAATTTTAGCTCGGCCCGAGCAAGATCTGACTCGGACCGAGTCATTCTCACCTCCAACTCACCCGATCGAGCAATTTCTCGACTCGGTCCGAGTCACGCCTTGCCGCTGACCGGGTCGCTGTGCCTCACAACCGGCCCATTTGTGCCCATTTAAACGCCGTCTCCTAATCGAATACGCCCCCTCGCTCGGCCAAACCCTCCTTCCCTCCTTGCAGCCGTCACCAACTCTCTTGGAGCCTTTCCGTCTCTCCACAAGGCCGCGCAACATTCAACCGAGTACTTTTCAAAAATTGAATTTGTTTTCTCCCTTATTTAAAAATACTGACATTCTCCTTGTTCCTCTTTCAGGTTTAAATCGCCGAAGTCAAGGGATACTTCTTTGAAAAGCTTGGGGGATAATCCGGATCGGCGGCAACCACAACATCGAAACAAAACGCCATCTTTTTCGAGTCAGTAAACTCGTCCCCTATCTGATTTACATATTACATATTTATTCTCCTCCACCTACACAATGCCTCCACGCCGTGCTAGACCCGCCAACACCGGCACATCCAACCCTAGGCCTACCCGACGCACACGTCGACACGCTTCCCCACCCGAGCCACCACCGCCACCGATTCCTGCCGCCCCTGCACCACCTCCCGCCCCACGCCCCTCCGATCCCCTTTACATCGGCAAAGCAGAATACGAGATTACATTCCGTGATGATGATCAAGAAGACCACTTTGGCGCCATGGTCCTACTAGCAGGATATTATGGTGGTGCGGTAACTCAAGAGGTGGTCGAGCGTGATCTACCTTTCCTTCAGAGCCTCATGCGTCACATTCACACGAGTTCCGACCGGACCTGCCACCACCCACCACCCCGGGTCCACAACAGAGGGACCCATCACCACCCCCTGAGGGTGGTGCCTCTGCCTGATGAGTCCACCCCAGCTTTTGCCTCCCCCATTTATTTAGTGCCCATCTGTCTTTTTGGGGCCTTGCTTCGTCATAGCTTGGGGGAGGATACACTCATGCATCATTTCATATTGCATTGCATTGCATCATATCATATTTTTATGTTTTATTTTCCTTTTATTACATGATTTTTATTTTTAATTTTCTTTCCCCACCCACACCACCCCTTTAGCATCATCTCCCGCTGACGGGCTTTTTCTTAGCAGTGAGGACACTGCTAGGTTAAGCTTGGGGGATGAGCGCTCCCGCTTTATTTTTATTTTTATTTTCACATTTCCTCCCTTATTTTCAGTTTTTATTATACTTTTTCACCATTTTCCCGCCTCATTTTGCATCATATTTTCTGTTTTTCTCCATGCATGCATCTCTTTTTATTTATTTTCCTTTTTTTCTCTGTTTCTTTTTATTGTTGCTAAGGATGGTCCACATGATGATATCTCTCTAGGCTTTATTAGTTTTTGCGATGCTCATCTCTTTGGCATGCTATTATAGTTAATTTCAGTTTTATTATATATATGCATGCTATTCTATTGATGATCTGTCTGAATTAATATCTGAAATGAATTGAAAGTCAATTGCATGAACTAGTATTTAGTATGCTTGATGTTGGGAAACGCACCTAGGTTCACGCAACACTAGAACACTTGGAGCACCTGCTTTTCTTGTCTTATTCACTTCTGCTTGCATGCCTGATGATATTGTGATTATTACCGCATGCCATTTTCAGTATTTAATCAGAAAAGTGAAAATATCCATTCTATATATGAGTTTAGTTCGGGTTTTATCTTATCAAACTGATGTGCACCATCTTATGAGTGAACCGAGAGTCCCATTATCTTCTTTCTCCACATATCTATTTTATCTCTACATATCAGTTGGTTACACCCCCAAAGCTACTTCACCGCATCTTACGTCCCAATCCCAAAAAGAAAAAGAATAGCTTCTACATGAAAATGAAAAAAAAGTGTATATATTATTCTTTAAAAAAGAGAGAAAGAAAATGAATAAATACGATTTTATTTCATTTCATTATAAGCTATTAATTATTCTGGGAAGAAAAAAATTTAAATTCCATATCATTTCCATTGATGCGACACCTCAAACTAAGCTTGGGGGGTAAACCAACTTATCATACGAGTGAGCTTGACATTAGAGTGGAGATGGTGCACATTAGGGAGATTTTATAAAACCTAAACTTTACGAATTACTTTAGTTTTGGAGATATTTCATGTATCTAATTGAATATCTGAATGGCATGATCTTTCCTATTATTTATAGCATGTTGTGTGAATCTTTTGTGCTCCTTGTGTATCTGTGATTGAAAGGGCGTTGCCAACTCTTTTATACTAGACTCTAGGGATTACATGAGATTGATATGATTTGACGGTGTTATTTCAGTAGATCCCTATCCTTTGCCTCTATTGCATGTCATATGATATATAAAGCTAGAAATTACAAATAGCATAGATGTTTAGCACTCTGAGCATTGTAATAAACTTTTAAGCCCGAGATCTGACCGATCATCCTTAGCACTTCTCTCTTATTTCTCTCTTTTTGTTTTCCACTTCTTTCTATTTTCATTTTCTTATTTTTCATTTTGTTTTCCTCCCGGCGTACCGATTATTCGTCTTCCTCGAGGACGAGTAAGAGGTAAGCTTGGGGGATTGTGATGTGTCCATATTTTACATCATTTTCCTATCATGTTCTCATTGCATTGCATATCATTTTCTCGTCCAAATCCCACTTTTTACTGCGATTTTGGTATTTCTGACGATATTTCGAGTTTCGTAGTATATTTTTAGTTTTCAGGTATTTTGGAGCGATTTTGACCCCCGCCTGGGTATGCACATCTGACGCGCTCATGAGCTTGTTGGCAGGGCTCTGGAGGAGTTCGCCGTGTTCTCGAAGCTGTTGGAGGAGAGAAGGAAGAGAAGAAAGACAGAGAGCAGAGAGAGAGAAGCCCAGATGCTGCAGCATATGTTTCCCAGAAAATACTCGGCCCGAGTAGCTTGCTACTCGGACCGAGTCATATCAGCTTGATGAAGCAGTGGATACGGGCTGGTCCGGACCGAGCAGCTCATCTGCTCGGTTAGGTAGCCCAAGATTTCACAGCCCGAGTAGCACCCGAGCAGGTGACCGAGTAGGTCCTACTCGGTTCGGATCAACTTCTCCAGCAGCCGAGCAGCAAGCTACACGGGCCGGATTACTGACCGAGCAGCAGATGCTCGGGCCGAGTAGCCTACTCGGTCAGCACTTCCCAGGGCATTTTTGGAATGTTTTGAAACGCGCGATGCCCGTGATTTGGGCAGGTGAAGCTCACGATTACGGGCTCGGCTGCGGGGGAGTTCGTTCTAGCTTATGTTTTGGAATTTTTTGGAGAGGAGCTTCGACGATTTCTTGTAAGAATTTTTTTGGGATTAATTCATGTAGCTAATTTTTGGATCGATAATTGAAAATTGGTGTTTATTACACTTTTCTGGATCTGTTCTTCGTTCGTTCTCGCTGTAAGTTATTTTAGCCCTAATTTCTTTATTGCTAAAATGTTTTCCTCTGCGAAATTGATATTTGTGTGCGTTCCTATCATCATGAGTGATTAGATCCATTCTAGGGCTGATGGGTTAACCCTAGGATTTTAGGGGTAAAATGTAGATTTGGATCTCTACGTTGAATTAGGGATTTAGGGTTGTATTTCGGTAGATCCTACCGAATCCGTAGATAACCCGTACTGAGATCATGGCCACGGTCTGTGGAATTGATGTTCTTAACGGGTATCTAGGGATTCGAATAGGGAAATCGGTGGATCCAACTAAGGCACGTGACCATGCCCGGCTCGCGCCTTGAGGGGATCCATCTACGAACTATACCGCTACGTTGACGGCTACCGCCATTGCGTCAACGAGAGCCACCGAAATACCCCGCAATTCTAACCCACGAGAGTGGTATGAATTGGGGGATTAATTCCCTAGCCCTAATACAACGTGAGGAATCTATCCAACATCCACCCCCAACGATCCTAGCGGTGATCCCTACAGCCCTAGTCCTTTTTATTATATTACACAACAACAATCAACCCAAATCTTTCACTCCGACCGCTACACTACTTCTAGATTTAGAAATAGACTGATATTATCACAGACACTATCACCGTCCCAGTGGGATTCGACTATCTTTTATACTATAACTCGACACCGTCCGCTTGCGGATTGAGCCCGAAGTCGTAGCCTAGGAGCCATATTACGCCTGGCGATCGTGACACCGCCAGGTGGATCCTAGGTGTAGATTGCGGGTGCGTCACGAATCGTACCCACCCAATAAAAAATGCGGAGTACTGAAAATATGGAACAAGTATACCTGAGCACGACACAAGATCAAGCAGTGGAAGCGTACGAAGAATCACCTCCTCCGGAAAGCGCCAAATCCGTCTTGAATCTACCCAAGCTAACCTGAAACAAAAATCCTCAAATCAACAATGAATATCAATACGTATGAGGTAAGATAAGATATACTAGATATATATAAAGATTAATTTAGATTTTGGGGCTTAATGGGCTTATGGATTGGAGAAAATGGAGAAAATATGATTTTTGGGAGAAATTGGGGGTGTACGGCAAGGGGGGTGGCGGCGCCGGCGTCGGTAGGCGGCGGCGGGCGATCGGCGACCGGCGGCGAGTCGGTCGGGGGGCAGTGCGGCTCGGGCGAGGTCGAATGCGATTCGGGCGAGGGGAGGGGGAAGACGAAGAGCTTCGGGCAAATTTGGGAATTTTTTGAGTTTAGAAATTCGAGCTCGTGGCCACTGGGTTATAAAGGATAGGTCACTCGGTCGAGTGACGCGTTCACTCGACCGAATGGCACAGTTTAAAAATTTTCAAAATTATTCCATAGAAGTCGCGACTTGGGCGAGTAGATCTTATGACTCGGCCGAGTAGACAAAGGTCATTCGGCCGAGTAGCAAGGCTACTCAGAACATTTAAGTGCAAGAAAGTGTCTGATTCCCTCAGGCGAGTGACTAAGTCACTCGGCCGAGTGACATATAAATTACAGAGAGTAGTTTTAGGATCGTCCCTGATCAGTACCCTACTTGGCTGAGTAGGGTCTTTGCTTGGCCGAACGACGAAGTCACTTTGCCGATTGGCCTGCTGTTTTCAGCTCCAACTCTCTGTTTTTGCTCCACTTCCTGTTTTTCATCTCCCTGTCAGTTCCTTCCTCCTTCTGAGGCCTGAACATGTTCATGGAGCGCTCTCCTTTGCCATGGTCATCCTCCATTCAAATGGTTACTTGTTCTCCATCTTCTGTCATGAAAAATAGAGCCAGTTGTCAGGATTTTTATCGACTCTAGACTCTAAACACTAAGAAAGATGTAAAACAAAAATAAAAAATGAAAGATTCAACTAAAAATAAGATAAAACCGTCGGGTTGCCTTCCGACAAGCACTCGTTTAAGGTCTTGAGCTCGACCCCTCAAGATATTCGTTTAATGCTCGATATTCGGCGCATGTGAGATACGCGCGTCAAATTTGCCAGGAAGGCCACTTGGATTTAATTGTTGTTGTTCGTAGGCATTCCTTGGCTCCCCCTCATCATGGGTGGTAGTGGGAGATGAGTCCCCCAAGCTTGAGCTTTACCGTTCTTTTTCTTTGCCGGTGATGAAAATTTCTTGTCCGCGGAGCTTTCTTCACATATTTGCCATGGAGAGCTTGCATAGATCCCTAATCCTTACGACATCAGCGTCGTCTTTGTCATCAACCATAGAATGATCCGGCGGGTCTCCCAATATTTCTCCATCTCTAGAAGATTGGCCTCCTTCGAAGCCATCATTGTGCAAGGCACCGATAGCATGCGGCATAGCATCATCAATGACCTCGTCGAGGAGGTCTACGTAATCGACGTCCTTCGTCCAAGGCATGTGCTTCATTGCCTTAGGAATGTGAAGCTCCACCTTTATGTTTCCGACATTCAAAGACAAGGTGCCCTCTCTCACGTCAACTATCACGCCGGCGGTGGCCAAGAAGGGGCGTCCAAGTATTAGCGACGTATTGCCCTTCTCCTTGATATCCATTACCACGAAGTCGCACGGCAAGCAAATTCCTCCCGGTACTTGGAGCGGTATGTTCTCCGCAATTCCCATCGACCTAGTGACCCGACCGTTCGCGATTTGTATTCTCATATCCGTCAGCTTTAAGTCGGTCCCAGTATTCAACTTCTTAAACATAGTTAGGGGCATTAGGCTCACGCTTGCTCCCAAATCTACTAAGGCTTTTTGTAGCGGGACTCCTCCAAGCGTGCAAGGGATGCGGAAGCTTCCGGGATCTTTAAACTTTGTAGGCTCCTTCTCCTTCCGGGTGAGCCATGTACCTTGCTTAGCGAGCATTATCTTCTCATTTCACTTCTTTCCCGAAATCAAGTCTTTTAGGAATTTGGCATAAGACGGGATCTCTATAATGGCATCCAAGAAAGAGATATTTAGGCTCACCCCCGCAAGTACTCAAGAAATTTAGTGAGCCGCTTCTCAATCTTTGCTCTTGCCAACCTTTATGGGAAGGGTACCGATGGCATATAGTTGCGCTCCTCCCGTGGCTTCATAATTTCAGAATTTTCACCGTCCTTTGGTTCTTTCGGGCACTCCTCCTCATTAGCCGGCTCCTTGCCATCCAAAGTTTCTTCCCCCAGCTCCTTGGTTTGAATCATGACGGGAGTAGTGTCCTTCCCGTCCCTAGTAGTTACCGTCACCACCGCATTGATGTGGCCGGTATTGCTCTGTGGGTTTGGCTCCGGTTGAGCCGGAAATTGTTGAGTATTTTTGTTGAGCAATGCTAGTTTCTCCGATAATTGTGCCACGATGGTGTTGAGAGAGTCTTGTTGAGCGGTCAATCTAGCATTTACCTTCTTTTGCTCCGCCATGAATTCTTCAACCCTTGCTTCATGGTCGGACCTCGGTGGTGCTTGTGGTGGATTAGGTGCTCTCCACCCTTGATTATACCCAGAGGTCTATATGGTCCCGCTTGTTGCCTAGGTTGGAAGTTTTGTTGTTGAGGCCCTCTCGGTTGATATTGCAGTTGTTGCAGAGCCCGAGCTTGAGGTTGTTGCGGTGGTGGGTTTAAGGCTCCATCATTATTTGCATATGAAAATCCCGGATGGTTTCTCGGGGCCGGATTTGCCCAATAACTAGTGTTTCCTGCAACGTATTGGACTTGCTCTATAGCTCCCTCTCCTTGCTCTCCTCCAACATACATGACATGGGCTTGGTCTTGCCAATCGCCCTTACTTCCTCCCGGTATAGATGTGGTGGGGGTTCCATGCGGATCACTTATCAACTTCTCCAATCTCTCCACGACCTTGTGGAGAGAATCAAACTTTGTAGAGAGCTCCGCTACGACCTTTGCCTCATAAATACTTGTCGGCTTCAAGGAGGATGAAGAATGTCCTCTCTCGTTGCCCCATTGTTGGTTATTGGAGGCCATCTCCTCAAGTAGGGCCGTAGCATCATCCGGCGTCTTAGATAATATGGCTCCATTAGCAGTTGCATCGATGATTTGCTTGGTGCCCGGTTGCAATCCATTGTAAAAGCTATGCACAAGCTCCCATGCTTCAATACTATGATGTGGGCATTGGTGTTGGAGATCTTTAAAGCGTTCCCATGCCTCAAATAGGGTTTCCTGCGGTCCTTGCTTGAAGGACATGAGCGCATTCCTTATCTTGACTGTTTTGGATGGTGGGTAGAATTTGTTAACAAATGCGCTCACCAACTCATCCCATGTGGTAAAGATCCCCTCCGCTTGCGTCCTCAACCAATACAATGCTTTGTCTCGAAAGGTAAACGGGAAGTGGCACAGTCGGATCGCGTCGGCTGGTACTCTGGGCATCTGGAAAGTGGCGCATTTGGACAAGAACAACTGTAGATGGTAGTGTGGATTCTCGTGGGAGTTCCCATGAAATGGGCCTTGTTGCATCAAAACCACGAGTCCCGTTTTGAGCTCGAAGTTCTTGTCCGTCGCCAACTCCGGCATCACAATAGACGAGGTAGTAGAAATAGTCTTAGGCCGTAGCCTATCTCTGATAGAAACAGGCCTAGCCATGCACGCCGCCGACTCCTCTGGTGTCTCCGATCGGTTCATATGATTGTCCTCTATAGCAAGTCTCCTTGCAGCTCTAAGCCTCCTTGCCATACGCTCGATCTCAGGATCAAATAATATATCTTCTTGATGCGCCTTTGATCTCGTATACATGCACAAAAAAAATCTCAATGGAATTGTTAGCTCAATAGAGGAATAAAAAGATAAAAATAATAAAAAGAAAAAGAAATAACTAAGTAAATAAAATAAAATATCGTCGCCTCCCCGGCAACGGCGCCAAAAAATTGATCGTGCCTGGATATACACGCGAAAAACGACTGTAGTTTTACCGCAAGCGCACGGCGTAGTGGCGAGCGGGTATCGAACTCAGGGAGGACAATTGACAGTATCTTACTTTGATCACCTAGCTATTGATGGTATAAGAATAGTTTGATGGTAATGTCACAATCGGTCAAATAGCAAATAGATATCAATATAATAAAAGCGTCTAGGGATAGGAAATCCCCACTACGGACCGTTTCTTATCCTTGTGGATCATGAATATCAATGTTGCAAGGCTTGAATGTAGGTGTACTAGTCGCAACTTAATGTAGAACCAAGCTCACGCTTTCGCGCTATTTCCGGTCTATAGCAACCTAGATTAGGACCCACTTTCGTGCAAACCCTAACCTAAGCTACTAGCGTGAAGATCGACAGCATCGTCCAATCGCAACTCGAGTCCACTCTCGTGCAAACTCGACCTACGGCCTATGTTATGATAGTTCGTATTCGTTCAATCTCTTGCAAACGAATATTAGTATAGATTTATAATAAAAATCCTAACTTTGGTCCAATCTCTTGCAAACCAAATCTAGAGAATTTCAATTATAAACCTAAGTCGAATATCTAGGCCTACCCATCAATTGGGATCCAATCTCTTGCAAATCCCAATTGAAGGAAATTCCTAGCTTCTCACAATAAATCAATCAAAACCTAACCTTTCTTCAATCATAGCAACAATTCTATTCATTCATCACAATTCAAAAGATTGGGTCCATAGGGTTCATCCCCATACCCTAGAACGAATAAACTACTCATAAATCATCTTGGAAACCTCAGAAATAAAGTAATAGATCATAGCACAATTCATTGTAAATAAGAGACAATTCATAAAAATAAGAGTTTTACCAAGAAAGAACAAACCAAAACTGTCGCCTACAATATCCTGCTGAGATTTCACAAAAGAATAGCCGTCAAAAAATAATAGAAGTCTATCTTAAAACTAGGGATGAAACTAGGTTTAAATACAAGCAAAAATCGTCCAATAAACCCTGACGGAATTGCCACTGTGCAGCCCAAAAATCACAATCTGTGTAGCAGTCAGAATGCGTCACTCGGCCGAGTAACAATGTCACTCGGCCGAGTGACAGACTCAATAATAAAACAGAGAATCTGGGGGTTTCGGGGGTCTGTCTCTCTGACTGAATCGAGCGAGTAGGCTTCTTTACTCGACCGAGTAAGCAATCAAGTTCGACCGAGTAGGCTTCTTTACTCGGCCGAGTAAGCAATTAAGCTCGGCCGAGTAGGCTTCTCAAAGTTTTCCAGTAACTT
>JAULAV010001200.1:0-20000 GCA_030789695.1 Scilla litardierei
AGTTGCGGCAAGTTCACCCTAAATAGTAATATAGAAATTCATGTTTCACATTGATTGCTTGAAATCTATAGTGGGGATTCCCGAGCCCTAGGCATTCTTATAAATTGAATTTACAACCAACACTTTGAATAATTGTGACACCAATATTTCTTCGCCACCATTTCACAATAGCTTAGTAATTCATATGGATACCAATAGTTCCTCCCCGTGATTCGATACTCGCTTACCACTTAACTGTGCACTTGCGGTAAATCTAATTTTTTTGGAGTTACTATCCGGGATGACCAAGTTTTTGCGTCATTACTGGGGAGGTGATGATATTCTATATTTCTACTTAGCTATTCTTCTTTTTATTCTATTTCTTTTTCCTTTTATTACTCTACTGTGCTAACACTTCTTTGCATATTCTCTTTTTCTGTGCATGAACACACGATCAAGGGCAACCGAGGAAGATATATTATTTGATCCCGAGATCGAGCGCACCGCAAGGAAACTAAGAGCAGAAAAGAGGCAAACTTCGGAGAAAAATCAAATGGCGGTGGAAAATATTCCACCACGACGAACTGTTAGGCTTATTTCCATCCGGGATAGGCTTACCCCAAACAACTCGGCTACTTCGTCAATATTTATGCCAGAGTTGTCGCCAGAGAATGAGCTGAAAACGGGACTTGTTGTACTGATGCAACAAGATCAATTCCATGGGAATGCACATGAAAATACGCATTACCACATCAATATATTCTTGGCAAAGTGTGCCACCTTTCAGATCCCTATTGTACCAGAGGATGACATCTGCCTGTGGCTTTTTCCCTTCACTCTTCAAGATAAAGCTTAATATTGGTTGAGGACACAAGCACATGGCACATTTACTACTTGGGACGAGCTAGCAAGCGCATTCGTCAACAAGTTCTATCCGCCTTCGAAGACCGTAAAAATACGGAATGCTTTGATGTCTTTCAGGCAGGGCCCTCAAGAATCATTATATGAGGCATGTGAGCACTTAAAAGATCTACAACATCAATTCCCCCATCACAACATAAATGACTGGGATCTCGTGCACAGTTTCTATAATGGTTTGAAAGCAGATAAGAAGATGATTATTGACGACACCGTTTATGGGGAGATATTGTCAAAGACATCGGAAGATGCTACGACGTACTAGAGGAGATGGCCTCTAAAAATTAGTAGTGGATTGATGAGATGGGCCAAACATCATCATCTGTGAAGCCAGCAAGCTATATGAAGCCAAAGCAGTGGCAGGATTGGCGACAAAGTTTGACTCTCTATCTAGAGTAGTGGAGAGACATGAGAAGAAGTTGTGCGAGCCTTGTGTTGCGCCTGACACATCGACACCAAATGTGCACACAAATGATTGGCAAGGACAAGTCATGTACATTGGCAGTGAGGCATATAAGGAACCTGTTGAGCAGGTTCAGTATCTTTCTGATTACAAGCCAAGTGGAGGAAATAATGGGTCTTGGGTGAATCCGGCTGGGAAGTCTCACCCCGGATTTTCATATGCAAACAATAGTGGAGCTTTAACATCTCCTCAACAACCACAACCACAACAACAAGCTTGCCTGCCACCTCATGAATAATCCTATCAACAAAGGCTGCCACAACAACAACAATTCCAGCAAAGGCAACAAGCAGGGCCTTATAGACCCCCGAGATTTAATCATGGATGGAGGCCACAAAACCCACCGTCGACACCACAAAGATCTGAACATAAGATTAGAGTTGAGGAGTTTATGACCGATCAGAAGAAGAACAACACTAAACTATCGACGTGCCCAGATAGTCTCAACAAAATCGTGGCGTAATTGGCGGAGCAAATCACATTGCTAAACAAGGCTCAAAATCAATTGCCGGCTCAATCGGAACCAAACCCAAGGGGCAACAACGGCCACATAAATGCGGTAGTGGCGGTGACTACTAGAGGCAGCAAGGATACTACTCCTGCCATGGTTCAAACTAGGAGTCCAAGGAATGAATTTTCAGTTGAGAAAGAGGAAAGAAATGAAGAGGAAAGCGTCACGGTGGCGACAAAAAATGAGGAAAAATCTGAAGTTGATGAGCCCCCGAAGGAGAGGATATATGTGACATAGGTACCATTCCCATAACGGTTGGTAAAGGCCAAATTGGAGAAAACATTTGCTCGATTTCTAGAGTACTTGAGAGGTATAAGCTTGACATCCCTTTCCTTGATGCCATTATTGAAATCCCAACGTATGCGAAGTTCCTCAAAGATTCCGTGCACACATGTAGAGTCCCCCTACAAAGGGCTTTGGTAGATTTGGATGCGAGCGTAAGCCTTATGCCTCTCGCCATGTTCAAGAAGCTCAATACGGGGACCGACCTTAAGGCCACCAACATGAAGATTCAACTCACCGATGGACGTATCATTAGGCCGGTGGGAATCACTAAAAATGTGCCGCTTCAAATACCAGGAGGATTTGTGTTCCATGTGACTTTGTCATCATGGATGTAAAAGAAGAGGGAGATACATCTCTTATACTTGGGTGCCCCTTCTTAGCTACCACCAGAGTCATTGTGGACATAAGAGAGAGAACATTGTTGCTAAACGTTGGAAATATCGAATTCGAGTTCCAATTTCCATGCGCCATGAAGAATAGATCTTCGCTGGAGGAAAGCGACTATGTAGACCTACTTGATGAGGTCATCGATGAAGTCATGCCATATGCCATTGGAGCATTGCACACGGATAGTCTTGACGGAGTGCTAATTTCTGAAAATGGTGCTCCAAATGGAGATGCCCTGGATCCTCCAACCGAGGAAGAGGAGAACAACACTGATGTCGTGAGCATTAAAGAACTCTGGAAGCTCTCTTCGATGAAGCAAGGAAAGAACGCGCCACCGACAAATACTGTACCATCGTCGGGAAAGAAAAAAGACGCTAAAAATTGAAGCTTGGGAGAGTCATACCTCGCCATCATTAGAGATGAATCACGCTTAAAGGAGGCCAAGCAAGAAGAAGCACATCATCTAAATCCTACCGGCCTCCTCACAAAGTTTGACATGCACATCTCCTATGCGCCGAACATCACGAGCTTAACGTGAAATCATAATTGGTTGAGCTTAAGACCATAAACAAGCGCTTGTCGGGAGGCAACCCGATGTTTTTATCTTAGTTCTTTTTAATTGAATTTTAGTTTTTATTTTAGTTTTAGATTTTTATTAGTTTAGTGAGTCAAGAGTCCAGAAAATTCTGACAACATGCAATGTTTTTTATGGCAGGAAGAAGATATGAGAAATCCATTCAAATGGAGGGTAGCCATGACGATGGACAACAGCCCCGAGGATGTGCTTAAATGATAAAGGAATGAAGAAACTGACGAGAGAGGGGAAAACAGAATACAGAGAAAAACAGAGAGTAAAGAGCTGAAACAGACACCCTACTCGACCGAGTGAGATTCTCACTTGGACGAGTGAAGAAGTCACTCGACCAAGTGACGCATTGAACAGGGAAGTCCCAAAAATCATACTATGTAAATTTTATGCCACTCGGCCGAGTGACTTGTCACTCAGCCGAGTGCACCCTGTAGCAGACAGCTCTAATATCTTGCTCTGTAAGGCCTATCTACTCAGCCGAGTCATTAGTCCACTCGACCGAGTGACTAATTCCACTCGACCGAGTAGGAGACTGTAGTAGAATCACAAAAATTTCATACTCTATCTTTATTTCTCACTCGACCGAGTGGAACTTATCACTCACCCGAGTGACTCGAACCACTTGGCCGAGTCGCTCAACCAGTCGAAATTTCAAAAGTGTTAATATTAGGGCCACTCGACCGAGTGACGATCGTCACTCGGTCGAGTGACTTAAGTCGGGCCGCCCTCATTTAATCCCCAAAATCGACTCGCCCGCAGCCCTAATCCCCAATTATCAACGCTTTCCCCCCTTTTCTCTGACTCGACCAATGCTCCTACGCCAGCTCGCCCGAGTGCATGCTGACCCGATCGATGGCTCCACCTTCGGTGCCACCTTTGGTGAGCCCACCTTCAACGACCCCACCTCCAGCCAAGTCTGGCTAACAACCCCCATCTACCCCTATTTCGTCCTATATCTTCCCCTATCTATTTCGTAAGCCCTAATCCAACCCCCAACCCTATTCAACCCCATTTTTCGCCAATTTATCTTGATCTACCCCATGTATTATGAATTCTTAACACTAATTAATTGGTTTTGTGCAACAGGAAAACTTGGGGGAGATTGACTGCTGATTTGGAGCTTAGGGGAGCTCTGTCGCGCTTATTTGCTTGCTCGGAGTCGCATCGTGCTCGGTACACTCGTTCCATATTTTATTCTGAGAATTTTGATATCACTTGATTGGTGTGCATCTCACGGCATTCATCGATGCCCTCACGCACTAGATCTAGCGCTCGATAGCCCGCTTCCAAGCGGAAGAGGACTGGCGACCCCGGTCCTTCTTCCTCTGGGACAGTGCCCCCATCGCATAGCGAACCTGTAGCTACACTCCATGCATCCTCAGCACCACTTGTACCACCCCCAGCACCACCAGTACCACAAGCATAGCCTATCCCTACGATCGAGATGCACGGGATCACTTTCAGAGATGACGCATATTGCGTCAAATTTGAGAGGATCTCACAACATCAGATCATACCCACTAGGTTTGCACATATTGATACACTTGAGTGCCTAGGGGTATTTCAGGGCTTGCACTAGTTGTATGACAACATGGGGTGGGGCAAATTTTTGTCAGTGTCGACGGACACCTATATCCACCCGACACTTGAGGTCTTGAGTTCTATTCGTATGACTCCTAGGGGCTATTCTTTCAGGCTCATGGACCAGGAGTGCGAGATCTCGCACGACATGGCCCGAGCATACTTTCATTGGCCCCATGTCCCAGACCTCGACCGAGCTTATGGTCCCACGCATCACACCAGTCTGTCTTTTCTGCTGCTGCTTTTGGGACACGATCACTGGCACGCACCACTTCGACCCTAGCAGGGCAAAGGCCTCTTCTATAGTCCACCCCTGCCTGTGACTTGCATAGCGCCTTCTGGCGAACACCATTATTGCCAGGCCATAGGTTGGGACCATGTCCACGCCAGAGCTTTCCATGCTCCAAGCGATGTCTAGTGAGAGAGCCTAAGAGGGCACCAGGGATTTCTTAGTCCTTACAATTTCCATTGATATTGCTAGATGGTATTTTCACCGCATCTTTCCTTTGATTGCCTCCACCAAGGCGATATGTTGTGGCGGTCTAATCACCCTCGTAGCACCTATTTTCGACATCCAGCTTCCCGCTGGCCTACGCCATGCTACGGGTCCCACCTCCTTATCTCTAGATGGTTTGGCCCATATCCACATGATCCATCCCCACAGACAACGTCATTGGGTCTGGTTACATGGTCCCTTCTCAGCTGATTATATAGTGCTTCTGAACTACGTTCATACACATATTAGACCAGCAGGTGCAGAGTGGAAGTTCCTGATGGACCTCCTGATCCCACCTGTATATGTACTCGAGCCCGACGACGAGCAACAGGAGCCCCATGTGGAGCCCCTTGCCCCTGAGATCCCGATTTCCTAGCCTACTTCTTATCCGATCCTCGAGCCCGGTACATCTGTCTCCACTTATGCTCATGCCAAGAGCTCCACTTTTGCCGATGTATCTGGTTCCACCGCCACCGCACCGCTGAGAGTTGAATCGGTTTCTTATATGAGCTTTGAGAGTGCTGTCCCCACCACTTTTGAGAGAGGCAACCCTTCTTCCTCTACGACCGCAGAGACCCTCGACACACCTGATTTTTCGACTCCCGGGGTGTCACTATCTCCTGATTTCACAACTGCCCCACATGTCGATGCTTAACTCTCTGTTTCCGCCTATTTACTGAGAGTGTCGTGGTGTTTGTCACCGCAGCTGTTGCCACGACCTCTCTGCCTGCATCGTCCTATGTTGATATTCCAACCTCCTCCTCTGTTGCACATATCCCAGAGAGCATTCCTCTGTCTCAGCCTCCCCTAGAAGCTGAGCGTCTTGTTATGAGCTCCGCTCCTTGCACACCCCCGATAGTGGCCCCACTAGTATTTGGAGGCCGTGTGAGACCCCTCATTCGTACACCTCCACGTCCCTCTGCCTCCACTCTTGACGATAGAGAGCAGCACCTCAGTGCTATCGAGTCGACAGTGAGTGGACTTAGAGTTGACCTTAGGGCTCTCACGGTGGCTGTCATTGCTTAGCAGGCCCGTATTGCTATGATTCCTGGTATTCACCTCACACTGAACCAGATTCTCCACTGCCTGCAGCAGCAGCAGCAGCCTTCCCCTCAGCAGCAACAGCAGGGAGGTAATGGCGATGCACCAGCCTAGACACAACTTCTTGATGCCTGTCATATTTTTGCTCCACCTCACCCCACTATTTTGTATGCCCATCCGTCTTCACCTTTTTGCAGGGCACTGTATATTTCAGCTTGGGGGAGAGTATGTATTTCTGGGCCACTATCTTGCATCCATCCATACATCATTTTGCATGCTCGCTTAGCATATATCCTTTGCATATACCATCATGTCATATTTTATTTTCCTTATTTTCCTTTATTTTGCATCATATTGCATCCACACCCACCCACCCCAATCTTATTTGTCCGTGCGCAACACTTCGCACATTGAGAACAATGTGATGCTTAGCTTGGGGGAGTGAGTGTGCCCACACACTTTTTTATTTTCCTTGTTTTTATCATTATTTTCTCTCTTTTCTTCATTTCCCACTTATTTTCACGCACTTTTTCATTTTTTCGCATTCATCATGTTTTCTTCATTTTTTGGAGCGCTTGCATGTGTATAGTTAGATTTCATTTTATCCTTACTTCTTTTACTTTCTTTGCTAGAGATGAATTCCCTATGATGAATATAGCTTGGATTTCGCTTTGCTCTTATGCACGTATCTCTTGCCATGCTATTGTTTTTTATTTCTGATATCATCTGCGATATATTTTCCGTGCACTTGAGAAAAAGAACTTCCAACGTGTTTATTATTTGTCCATGAATGAATTTTAGCATTGACTCGTCTGAGAATTACATTATTATATACTTTTTTAAAGAAAACATACCAAGATTCATGCATTGACTGCCTATTACTTGGAGTACTGCTTTGTATCTTAATATCACTTCTTATTGTATGAAATGTTAATTGAACTTCCAGGTTGAATGAATTGATTGTCGTTTGATATGAATAGACTAGTTTACTTTCAGAAATCGAACTGAGTAGATGACATTGCCCTGCTGAAGTTATTGTGCACATACAAAAAGAGTGAATAGAGCATTATCATATATTCTTTCTCCACATATATTGAAAAGTATTTCTATACATATAATCATTGTTGAATCTCCCCTTAAGTGAATCTTATTATTGCATCTTTTCTATGCTAAAAAGAAATAAGCTCTATTATCCCAAAAACTCAAAAGAAACGAAAAATTATATCTTTGCATCTTTCTTTGGGATTGTTCTTGTGTAAAAAAAGAAAAAAAGAGAAAAGAAAAAGAAAAAGAAAAGTTTCATTGTATATACACAATCCCCTTCTTTACTTCTTTCTTGTTTTCCTTTTTATATATGGAGCTACAAAAAAATATGGGAAAAAGTTCATATTTGATGCCACCACGCTTATAGATAAGCTTGGGGGAGGAGATCCAATGATGTGTGTGAGAGTGACTACTTATATTTGCATGACGACCTAACCTAGGTAATTTCTGATACTTAGGGAGACGACTTAGAGTATAACGACATCTATGAATTGAAAAATTGGCATGAAATTCATGAAAACCATCTCTTTCTATTCTTATTGATTTGAATTGCGTGCTATCTCTTATACTCCAAATAGAAGAAGTCAACTGAAAAGTGTGTTGTCTATAATTATGAATATCATTTTTCTATGCCTTAGACGATGTTTGATTCTAAAATGATTTCATATTTCATATGATTCACCTTGTTCTTAGTTTTTCTATCAAGTGTACCCATATGAGATGATGTCGAAATAGAAGCTTTAGTGATGTTTCTTATTCATTGCTCATGCTATTTGAGTAAGCAAACCCGAGTTCTGAGAGAATGATGTAGCACTTCCCTTCTTCATCTTCTTTTTCATCCATTTGATTTTTCTTTGTTTTATTCGCCAAGTTCACTTTTTACGTATCTTCCTCGAGGACGAGTAAGATGTAAGCTTGGTGGATTTTGATAGGCTCATATTTTACACTTTATTTCTGCATTTTTTCCATCCCATAATGATTGCTCATATCGCGATTTTAACGATTATACGACGTTTTCACGATATATTTCATTATTCCTTTGTTTCGTCTGATTTCAGGAAATATGGAGCAATCAGGAGCAATTTGGAGCCACAAACGCCTACTTGCATGCCGGAGCATCATTGACGATGATATCAGAGAGCTAATGGTGTTGGGGGATGAGTAAAAAAAGAAGGAAGGCGAAAGAAATGACGAGGAAGCCAGAAGAAGGAGAGAAGAGTACAAAAACAGGCTACTCGGCCGAGTGAAGCAGCTCACTTGACCGGGTGACGCAGCCCACTCAACTGAGTGAAGCTGACACGTCCAATCCAGCCTGAAGAAGAGCCAGAATATACTCGGCCGAGTAAGAATTTCCACTCGACCGAGTAAGAAGCCCACTCGACCGAGTGGAGAAATAAATTGTGAAGAAATCCTTCGACGCTTCTCTGTTTTTAGATAGGATCTGCAGTAGGTCCTACTCGACCGTGTATGAATCTCACTCGAACGAGTGAGAAGACTACTCGATCGAGTGGTCTGAACTTCCAGAACGCTGAAACCCCCAATTTCTGTAGATGTCTCACTCGACCGAGTGTGCAGTTCACTCGACCGAGTGTGCCGTTGGCCAGATTCCCAATCTAGGGTTTGTAGCTGTTTAGGGGCAAATCTGTTAGGATTTTCTGAATTTTTTGGGCGGATATAAGTGCCTAGTTTTGAGGGCAACCCAAGGAGAGATTCTTTAGAATAATTTTCTTAGTTTTAATTGTAGTTCTAGTTTTCTTTTGGCAAAAGGATTGGAGAGAAAGACCTAAAATTCCTATTCTTGAAGCTTGTATTCCAAAATTGGTTTGTCTAAACTCTTGCAAGTTGATATTTTTATGCTATATTTCTCTCTAAATCTCAGTTTTGTGATGAATTCTATTGCACATCTTGTTTCTATTGTGATTTCTATGATGAATTGTGAGTAGTCTCTTTGCTCTAAGGCAAAGGGATGAACCCTATGGATTTAAAGTATGATTTGTGAGATCTATTGAATTGCTATGTCGCTAAACTTGCTAAGGGTTAGATTGTGATTGATTTACTACGGATAGCTAGGGATTTCTATTGGGTCTTGAGAGCTCGAGAGAGGATCTTGATCTAAGGTAAGCCATAGATATTCGATTTAGATCTATAATCGAGATTTCCTAGAATTGGTGCAATAGAGAGACCAAAGCTAGCATATTTATTATATTTCTATAATTATATTTGTTTGTACGACGGTAAAACGGATACGAACTATCACGATCTAGATTAGAACTCAGGTTGCACGAGAGCGAGCTTGAGTTGGAAGTGAATATTATTATCGATCTTAATGCTAGTAATTTGGACTAGGCTTGCACGAGAGCGAAGCTCTAGTTTAGATTACTATAGACTTGTGTAGCATGAGAGCGTGTGTTGCTTCCTAATTTAGTTGCGACAAGTTCACCATAAATCAAGAGTAGTAATATAGAAATTCGTGTTTCACATTAATTGCTTGAAATCTATAGTGGGGATTTCCAAGCCCTAGGCATTCTTATAAATTGAAATTACAACCAACACTTTGAATGATTGTGACACCAATATTTCTTTGCCACCATTTCACAATAGCTTAGTAATCCATATGGATACCAATAGTTCCTCCCCGTGATTCGATACCCGCTTACCACTTAACTGTGCGTTTGTGGTAAAACTACATTGTTTTCGGAGTTACTATCCGGGACAACCATGTTTCATATGCCATACGTACATATATGTATAAATAATGTCATGAGCATTTAGAAGCATCTTTGAGTAAGGTAGCATAAGTAGCATGGAGTAAGGTAGCATAAGTAGCATGTTAAGCATGTTATAAATAAAAAACATAATTTAATCATATTGTGTAAACATGAAGTAAATGAAAAAATTTATTTTATGTTAAATAATGATATTGCAAAAATTTTTATTTTAGTATTTTCTCCACTATCAAATCACCAAAAAATGGGGTTTTCTGAGTTTATTAATCGACTAACTAAGTGTATTGGTCGACCAAAAATACAGAAAATGAAAATTTTCATACAATTTTAAAAAGCAAATTTTATTAATTCAAAGGGGAAGTACAGAACACAGATCTTATACTGATAATATCGCAAAAAGCAAATACATCATACTAAAACAAACAACACCAAATACATAGCACACCATACAATATTAATTCTTAAAAAGCAACTATGCTTTAGAAATTGGTCGACCAAATGATGGGCTTTGGTCGGCCAAAAATGCGGAAATTGCTTCCAGAATTCCTTCAAAATTCCGAAGGAGTCGGAGGAGGATAATAGCGAGAGCTTGAAGAGGCTTAGGGGTTCCATTGTTCAAAATGACTCAAGATTTTGGCTAGAGTTTCTTGCATATTCTCCACCACATTATCCATTCGATCAAGACGTGATTCAAAGGCTATAAAGTGAGTTGAACTCATTCAAATCACTTGTTCATGTAGTTATGGAGTTCATTGATTTGGTCTTGAACGGTGGCTCGAGGAGGAGGAGAGGGAGGAGTGCGAGGTTTAACCATTTGCTTGCGACGACGAGGTTGAGGTTGGGGTTCTAAAGGGTACTCTTCTTGTTGTGGAGGTGGTGAAAGTTCCATGTGATTGATAACGGAAGAATCAATACGTTGAGGATTGAAGATGGAAACTTCACGGTCTAGGGGAACACCGAAGTGTTGAAGGATCCTAGTGATGGTGCTATGAAGGTAAATATGGGTTGTGGCCGGTTTAACTGGGGTCAACATGAGAGGATTGGCCTAATTTATCTTAATGCTACATATGATGGCATAGATAGTCCCAGTGCGGTTCTCGTTAATGTAGTTAAACGGGCTGGTCTTTGGAATAAGATTATACGTGATAATCTTTAGGAGAATTCGGGGAATGGGATTTAGTGCTATGGCACTCATACCTATGCAAAAGTTTGGGCTTAGGCGAGCAACAATGTGAGGGTCTTCCATAGGAACTCCTAGGTCGAAAGTGTGGGATCTTGGAATGCCTAAACTTTTGGCAAGTGACTCATATGTGAGGCGTATATCTACACTTTTCACAGTTGTTATTAAATAGATGAGGCCTTCATCATGAAAACAACCATATTACGATAGAACTCCTTAACAAGGCTAGGTAAGTATGGAATTGGGTCACTCCAAAGATGAAGAAGTTTAACATTGTCGAAAGGGGAAGGATGTGGTATTGTTGGATTGTTTCATCGCCAAAGTCAATGAAACGTTCGACATGGAAGGGGACGATATCCATGGCATCAAACTTTGCTCTAGCTTCAATGGTGTTGAAAGCAACGGGACGGTGGTCTACTGAGTTTTGGCGTCATTGCTGTATTGGGTATGATGAAGAGGCCATTAGGGATTGATTTTTACGAAATCTTCTTTAAAGATTGTTGAATGGTTGGAGTTTTGGTACTTTGGTCTTCGCATGGTGAAAAAAGAAGAGAAACCCATGGAGTTTAAATAGATATGTTGAAGTGGGAAATTTGAATTTTGAATCATCAGAACTGAAATAGAAACCATTTAATAACGTTTATTAGTCAGTTGGGAAACAAATCAGTGGAAGAAATCGCGAAAAGAACGATCAGAAATGGCAGTTTTCAGAAAACTGTCGACGGTTGGTCGACAGTTTTGTCGACTAATCGCGTTTTGGGTTCTTTTTTAGCATTGGGAAGATGAATGAACAGTTTTATTTGAATACTTTATTCGGTCAAATGGGTTGATGTGGATAGGTGATATGGGTGATAGGGGTAGGTGTACTTGCATGTAAGGATGATAAGATCGTACACTTACGTAAGGACTTGTACTTGGTCCTTTCCAATGCACGTTAGTCCGTTTAGAGGGAAAATTTAAATGAAAGTTTTGTCTTCTTTTGATTTAAATTTGTAGTAAAGGAAAAAAATAATTATATTAATAATAATAATAATTTTATGTTAAGAAAAAAATATCTGGATTTATATTTTCTGAACATACGTATTAGTCTTCTAGTTTAGTTAGCTGGTCGACCAAAATAAATAAAAATAAAAATTCAGAAAAATCCAGAAAAATTATATAATGAAAATAATATAATATTAAGTAATAATATAGTATTAACAATTAGATTCACTTAATATACCCAATTCTCTTCTAAGATTTAGAAAGGTTTCTTCTTTTAAAGGCTTCGTAAGGATATCAGCAATATGATTTTTAGTATCAATATATTTTAATATAATATCATCTTTTTGGACATGATCATCCAAGAAGTGATGACGAATATCTATATGTTTAGTACATGCATGATGTACTGGAATTTTAAACAAATTAATAGCACTAGTATTATCCCACATGATTGGACATGTGGTACATTTAATGCCATAGTCTAAAATTGTTTGTTTCGTCCATAGTATTTGTGCATATGCTAATCCTGCGGCTATATATTTTGCTTCTGTGGTTGATAATGAAACAAAATTTTGTTTCTTAATAAACCAAGAAACTAATGCTTGACCTAAAAAATGACAAGTACCACTTGTACTTTTGCGACCAGATTTGCAACTAGCAAAATCTGCATCACTATATGATATCAAATCAAATGAATTTGATTTTGGATAAAAATAGACCAAAATTAGATGTATGTTTAATATACCTAATTATCTTTTTGACAGCAATAAAATATGATATCTTAGGGTCAGATTTATATCTAGTGCATAAACATACAAAAAACATAATATCTGGTCTACTAGCAATAAGGTAAAGTACTGATCCGATCATACCTCGATATAGTCATTGATCGACACGTTTACCATTTATATCTTGTCAAGAGTCGATGATGTACCCATTTGAGTACGTTTTGCTGCAGAATTCTTAAGTCCAAATCTTTGATGAGTTCCTTTGTATATTTACTATGGTGAATAAATATACCTTCCTTCATTTGTTTGATTTGTAATCCAAGAAAGTATGTAAGTTCACCCATGTGACTCATCTCAAATTCATTCTGCATTTTCTTAGAAATTTTTTGACATAATAAATCATTAGTAGATCAAAATATTATATCATCAACATATATTTGAATAATTATAACATCAGAATCTATATGTTTGGTAAATAAGGTAGAATCTATCTTTCTAATAGAATAATTAGATTTCAATAGAAAATCTTTAATCTTTCATACCAAGCACGTGGTGCTTGTTTTAAACCCATACAATGCTTTCTTTAACTTGAAAACATGATTTTCCAAAGTTTCATGTTGAAATCCAGGTGGTTGTTCTACAGGTTAACCAATTAAGGATAAAGAGATAGGGGGTTTGCATGTGTTGTGGGGTCACCTAGGGTAATTATGAATTGATTCTAAGGTCAATCGTGCGTCCTCTCGGAGCATACATGAATGATTATCTCAAGTCCCTTGTGCATCCTCTCAGAGCATACACGATGACGATATCTCAATATGAACGTGATTCGATTTCGGATCCACTCAGCTTGTGCAATCGAACACACTAAATCTATTATGTCATCAATCCCATGGCAATAAACATAATGAAACCCCATCTCGGAGTATCTCATCCTCTCTTAAGGAATACCCTCTCGAATCATTCATTAAGCAATCTTAGAGACTAATAGTCATAGTAAATCTCGCATTGAAATATGCATGGAACATAGAAATCACGAATCATAAAGCCTAGATTAATCCACAACACATACAAAGTAAATTTTATCTCATTGCAATAAGAAAGTGAAATGTTTTGTCACTAAAGATCACCTAATTCAGATTACAATGCAATACAATATGAAATACACAAGGAAAGAGAAGAAGAGAGAGATCAAATCTGCGTTTGAATCGAAAAAATCGAATCCCTAATCTTCCTCCCCGAGCTCCTCCAGCTCCAACCCTAAATTCACGTCTCCAAGCCTTAGAGTATCCAAGGATTACGAAAATGGGGGCTGGGATCTCCTTTTATATTGCCCTCAAATCCCAATTAATCATATCGGTTGATTGATTAGATCGACGGCTAAAAAACAAATGGGTTCGATCGTATAAGTCATGTGAAAGAAGACAAAAGTGCGATCGACGCGGTGGCGTCGAGGCTGACACGGTCTTGTCGTGCTGTTGGGATTCGCATTTATCACAGATCGACACAGTCGCGTTGATCATTGAAACGCCCGTTTAAGCCCCTCGAAGTTACTGTTTCATTCTTGCGACTGACAATGCGGTTGCATCGTGAGTTAAAACGACCGCATCGATCTCTATTTTCTTCGGCTCTTGAATCCTCTCCATGCTATCATGTGGCTTCTTATAACGAACGTGTGGCTGCACTTCGACAAGCTTACGAGTGTTACACTCCACACGACCGTGTGGAGTGTAACACACGACCATGTAGATTCTTTTCCAAGATCTTCAATCCTCAGTTCTTTCTTTCGGAATTTATAGGGGGTGTTCCCGACGTCCTAAAAATCTGCAAAAATAGACGTTGGAGTCGTGAGCACATTATCTACACATGAAAATTATAATAAAGCGCAAGAGAACAATAAAAATAGCATTTTGCACATAAATAGAGAATAAGCTCCATATTCTAATGTTATTCACAATACACACATAATGAAGCCGAAATGAATATAAATTATTCATAAATGACGTTATTGAGGGGTGATAATATGCAATAGTCATTCCTAATCATCAGTCGCCTTGACCTTAGCATTTCTACTCTTCCACTACAAGACCTTTCCCTTCTCTTGTAGGGCATGGTTAGACTTGAACATGCATTGGGGTGCTTAGGGGTATCCACCCTCAGTGACCTATCATCTGCTTTGGATGCCTTAGAACTCTATAGGGCCCGCACAATTAACCCCTTGGAGGAGATCGGTGGCTAAACTCCTAAGCCAAGCTTTTATATTTCAAGGTGTAAGAACATTGACATCTCAATGTCAATGTTTTGCACAACTCTAGCTATGACTGCAACAAAAATAAAGATCAAGGTGAGTGCCATATAGATTGACCTAAAAATGATTATCCTTAATCTCCTTCCAGATGGTGTTTAGCATCATGACCTTGTTCAAGAGCACTTATGAGAGCCTCTCTTACCAATCTATAATCCTTAAGTGCTTAGTAGTATAGGCATCTTCCTTAGATAGAGGTTCTCTATATCCTTGAACATTAGGCCTAATCTAGCACAACATGTGAGGAAATTAGCATTCACATGCAGTTGTATAAAAATATAACTCAATTTCCACTCATGGATAATGTTCAGTAGCTCTAAGATGATATGTGTGTTCTTTCAAGTAGCAAGATCGTACCATACTTCTCAGGTATGGAGTTTCACTTGAAAGAAATAACGAAATAGCCAGTGGATGGTACAACTTGAGTTAGAGTAATGTGAAGTTGACCAAAGCCCAGACAAAATTCAGGGTAGATCAACTGTTAAATATATGGGCCCAGCCCATTAAGCAAGTAGACAATTCTACCGGGTGGATAAAGATGGCCCATAGCCCATATCGTTTGGGTTGAATGAGTCAATCCAACCTCCCTCATAACCCATTACTCTTGGGAAGAATAAATTTCCTATGATGAGCATAATAATAACAAACCTCACGATGGCCCACTTCCATAGTCTTAATTGGGGGAGGTAATGGCCAGAATAATGGGGGGAGTTACACCCTTTGATGACTAATTCAAAGCCCACCAATTGAGTAATTAGTGGCCACATTTTGGGGATGGAGGTTGCATGGCAAAGGAGGGATAAATATCCCTAGGAGAAGGGGGGGCAGATCTCCACTCAAGGCTAAGTGACACACACAAAAGATGCTTTCATCTCCTTCTCTAATGTCTTCTCTTTGATATAGCTCAATACTTTTTATCTGTGGGAAGTTAACTTGAGCATCGAAGGGGGATCGGTCGGGCCCCAACCACGATCCCATAACAATCTTCTCATGTTGCAGGATTACGGAGATACCATAATCTAGGTCAACATACATCTGTGGAGTCCGATCTTAGCTCCCTCGACCCGAAGATGCTCGTTCACGAGACCCACTTCGCTAGCGTGGCTCCGCCCCGACGATGGATCCATCTTCAGCCCAAATACCGTTTCGGTCATTTATGGTCTTAACAGTTGGTACCGTCTGTGGAAAACAGTTCCGAGTCAACATCCCCGTTGTTATCTAGTATTAACTATGTTGACTCGCCACACCAATCAATGGCCCCCTGTCGGCCAATCTCTCTTAAGGGAGCGACATGGGCGACTTCGCTCCCGACTGATTCGAGCACTTTCCAATTCTGAAGATTTGACCAACTTCAAGTTATTGTATCAAGGCGATGATCCTAGCTCAAGAGATTGATCTCATCATTTTAATCTAAAAAGGGGCAACTCTGCCTAAACCTTGACATAATTAATGTAGATCGTTCTACCTTAGACAGAGCGGCGTCTCGAAGGAAAACATTGGCTCTCGCAGCAACGCTTTAAGGGAGCTTTACAATCCTCAAACTTGATGCATGATTATATTATCCCTTTATTCTTCCGAAACTATGCAAACTTTGTTACATGTTGCATGAAACAAAATGAAGGCGTGCCCTAGAGAGCCACCACCCTTATAACCAAGCCCAAAGTCAGGTTGGTGGTGTGAGAGTCGGTGTTCGTTGTTGATGAAGAACAAGACCCTATGTCTTCCCAAAGGGCAATTGGGTCCTTTCATTGCGAGAGCACAACCAGGGCTGAATTGAATGACTTCGTTGGAAGTCAACACACCCCACACTCGCAAACTCACAGGGCCAAACATATTAGTTTCTGCAGGAGATCAGATGGCTCGAGACCCCCATTGAACTGGACCCACTCGACCCCAAAGGTCATATTTTTGTTTATCAAAGACGAAGACGTAGACGAGGTCCACGTGGAGAGATGGGAAGAAAAAATAAGCTACAGATCTGATTTGACGGCCGCCAGGACGATGTCCGAATTAACTTCCCTCTGATCAGGGCTCGTCCAAGCTCATTTAACCAAGCTACCTCAACTCGACCCGCAGAGGTACCAAGTCCGGACCTTCCTCCGACTAAGCTTGGGGATTTTCTTCGACGAGCTTCCGAGTCCCGTTGGAGCCCTCGTTGACGATCGATCGATTGAACTTGGCAGTTGAGCGACCCATGGAGCTCCGTCGACGATCGATTGACCAAACTCTATAGTTGAGCGACCCATGGAGCCCCGTCGACGACTGATCGATCGAACTCGGCTATCGAGTGATCCATGGAGCCCCGTCGACGATCGATCGACCGAACTCTATAGTCGAGTGACCCATGGAGCCACGTCGGCGACCGATCGACATGTGATGCAAATTGTTACGCCTATTTGACCGAGACCCAAAAGACACGAGCCCAGGAGCCCAATTGCTGGCCGGGAGCCCATCTACGTATACCGGCCCGTTTCACAAAACCCACTAAGGGACCCCCCTGCTATCGATCCGACCCGGCCCCGGTACCCGCTGGTCACTCGCCCACTCCTGCGATAACCGCTCCCCCGGTTCCGCGACCACTAAATGACGGTAATGGGGAGGTGCGGGCATGTCGCAAGGGGCGGCGACGGGGGGCGGATTGAGGGGGCATGATTGAGGGCGGGCGAGGGAAGTGGGCCAGAGGCAATCACGCTGGGAGCTCTTTAAAAGGGCTAGGAGGACGATGAAGCACATGACCGCATCTCAGGTATCTAACACCTAAGGTACTCCATCAACGACCTAGTTCCCCCTTTCCATCTCCTTCCTCCCCCGCTCGCGCCGTGAGATGCCGTTCCGATCTCCTCACGAGTCGAACCGTCTCCGCCGGGCCTCCTCTTTCAGATCTCTGTCTGACTTAGGCATCGGAGGGGATTTGGCCGGAACCAAGGTCCGGCCCCCTGACGAGCGTTCTCGTCTACGCAGGAGGACATCTGATCAACGGGCCGAGGCTCCCCCTCGCCCCTCGCCGACCGCGCACCCAGCTGGATGAGTGAGGCTTCCCCTCATCGTCTGACCGCCGAGGCCGAGCACATCCCGCCGAGGCCGAGTGTCTCTCCCAGGGCCGAGGCTTCCCCTCGCCCTTCGCCGACCACGCATCTAGCTGGACGACTGAGGCTACCCCTCGTCGTCCTACCTCCGAGTCCGTGCGCGACCGTCCGAGGCCGAGCGTCTCAACCAGGGCCGAGGCTCCCCCTCGCCCCATCTGCATCGACTCGAAGCCCCCGAGGGACCCAAGCGGGCCCCTTGACCACGTTGACCGGGTTGTCCACGGTCAACGCTTTGTAGTGAGAAAACACTCTGAAACATCTGGCGCCGTCTGTGGGAACCGAACGCCGTCCCACGAAGAAGCAAACCACACCTACAATGGCACGAGCCAGCAATGGAAGGAAGCGCATGACCCCCATCCCGGAGGAGGGGAATGGCGCATCAAACGGCAACCCCGAGGACACACACGTCGACGGCCACCCCGCCCACTCAACCGAAGAGACCGGCGGCTCAGAACTAGCCACACAGGGACAGCTCCGCGCCCTGGCTCAGGAGACCAATGCGAGCCTCCAGACGTTGGTCGCGACGGTACAGCAGCTCGTCGGCCCCGCGCCGTCCAACGGAGGCACGTTGAACGATAGCCATCGATGGGCGGGGGGTCCCCCGCACTTGCGGTCCGCCGTGGTCGACGACCACGGGACTCGGAAACCGAACACAGAGCGTCGGTTCACGCGGTCCGGCTCCCGTCAGGCGAGGTCACGCGCCTCCTCCCCTTATCGCGAAAGGAGCCGACGGGAAACCGAAGGGACGGAGGGAGAATCGATTACGGCATCATCTCATCGGTCACGGTCGTCCCGCCGCAGGAGAAGCGAACGACACCACTCAAGAGACCGATCACGGTGGAGCAGGAGTTCCCGCGGGAGGAGTCGGGAGCGCCGGGTCAGCCCGACCCCCAGTGTGGCGAGGGCCGTGGAGCCAGCCCCGCCGGCGCCTGTACTCCCTCCACCCCCTAACGAGCCAGAGGCAGGCCACTGCCGCATCCCCGGGGGCATCCACGGAGATCGGTGCCCCTTATCCCGGAGAATAACCGACGCACGGGTCCCCTCTCGGTTCAGGATCCCGGTGCTGGGAAAGTACGACGGAATAGGGGACCCGGTACACCACGTGATGGACTATGAGGGGGACATGTCCTTCCAGGGAGATGACAATGACGTACTCTGCCGGGGCTTCTATTCTACTCTCAGGGGAGCGGCGAGGACCTGGTACCACAGCCTGCCCGGCCGCTCCATCGACAGCTTCGAGGAACTCGCCCAGTTGTTCTGCAAGCAGTTCATGGCGGGGAGGCAGATCAAGCCTGGTGCTGAACACCTGTTCAACATAGTGCAAGGCTCGTCCGAGCCGCTCCGACAGTTCATGCGCCGCTTCAATGCAGAAAGGCTGAACGTGAACAGCCCTCCTGACCTGGTGGTCCAGACGGCCCTTAAGAAAGGGCTTCGCCACAGAGGCCTCAAGAAGTCCCTGCACAACGATCCCCCTAAGGACCTCCCCGGGATCATGGCGAGGGCCGAACGCTTCATGCTAACTGAGGAGGCCTTGGCCGAGGACACAGGAAAAGCCACTCGAGGGACCAAGCGCGGCGACGGCGGACGTGGCAGTCCCGAAGGGTACCGGACCGAGAAGAGGCCGAGGAACAGACAGCGGGGAGAAAGCACGAGGGACACCACCCCTGACGCCATCCTCGCCCAAGTACAGAAGGAAGAGC
>JAULAV010001201.1:0-41000 GCA_030789695.1 Scilla litardierei
ATACCAAATTTAAAATTTTAGTGGGTATCAATTCACTATCACATGCTCCCCTAGATCATAGAAATGGTCAACTTTTGACTTCTAATATCTAATACCAATTATAATTAATGGAGCCATGGGCCAAAAGTGTATCAAAGCAATATATATGGAAAAATCAAGCTTGAAAGATACATAAAGAATATTGCCAAAAACAAATATATCATGAAACAAGTTGGCAATATATAAGAGGTTTGGTTTGAGATCAAAAACAACCAAATGTGAATACAAATCTCAAATAACCTCCGAAATGAGAGTTAAAATATGTCTTAAAATACTTTAAACATATAACATATTAACTCCCCCAATGACATACACATGGATAAAAAATGCATGCATGTCAACAAACCCCAAAGTCCCCATTTTCATGAAAAATAAGTTTGAAAATATTTTCAAAATCATGAAACACACATAAACAATGGGTATGCTAAAAATAAACATTCAAGCATAATACACATGCAATATGCATATGTGTGAGGAACCTAAACATTAGGCAACCAAATCCAAGAGGAGTTTGATTTCCTAATGTAATCACATGAGGTGATCACATCCCTAACTAGAGAGTTGATATCGCTATCCCTCTCTTACACACTAACCTTAGTGGGAATTCATAATCTCAAGGATTTCCTAGGCAATGGTTTTGCCTTTGCAAGAGGGGTGGATGTGGCGTGCTTAAGTGTAGAAACGAATTTCTTGGCATGCAAAGAACGAGGATTTTGCTTCTTAGCAAAAAATGAAGATTTTTCATTCTTCCTCATTACCTCGTGATCTACATGCTTCTTATTGATGTTATTGTTGTACAAGAAAGCATGGTGATTCTTCTTAGGTGCTTTAGCAATATTTCTTGTATTTGCACCATAAGAGGAATTAGAGGTGTGTTTGGGAACCACATTTTGAATATAACCCAAACCTCCTCTATGATTTGCCGGATGTTGTTTTTCCAACAAATCGTGGAGTGAATCCCTAGAATACACAAAGCTATGAGCTTACGGGATTCCTCTTCACATTTCAACGTAAGTTGTTGAATGTGAGCATCTAAGCTAAGGTTTTGAGCAACAAGTTTTTCATTTGTAAGGCTCAATTCCTTAACTTGAGAGAGAAGTGTCTCTCTCTCTCACTAGTGTCATAAGCATGCTTTTCATCATGAATTACACTAGCAATTTCTAGTTCATGCAACTTACTCTTAGCAATTCTATATTTTGCTTTTAATCTATTGTAAGAATTGATGCACTTACTAGCCTTTTCGGAAACCATACTGAAACGATGTTGAAGCTCCTCGTATGAGATCTTCTCTTCAATCTCATCAATGACATCTTCTTTGACTACCTCGTCGCTTTCCTCCTTGCTTGAGCAAAGCGAAGACTTTCCTCATTAGCCATGAGGCACGATTCCTCATAGGAATTGTAATTATCGAGCCAAGCATCCAATTCCTCCTCTGTTAATCCAGATGGGATTGGTGTAGGAGCAACAAAGGCTACAAATCATGCATGAGCATCCTCCTTTGCATCCTCCTCTTCGTTGCTCGAAGTGTCCTCACTCGAATCATCAAAGGTCCCGATTAGTCCCTTCTTTTGGTTCTTGGACTTGGACCTTCCTTTCCAATGCTTCTTCCATTTACCTTTGTAAGTTTCTTTATTGGGTTTGGATGGGCATTCGGTGGACAAGTGACCTTTTCCACTGCAAGTATAACAAGTAGGAACCATGTTAGAATTGGAGACAAACTTTGACAAAGACTTACCTTGCTTGCACTTGAGGAATGCTTTGAATTGCTCGGTAAGCTCCTCAATTTCTTCTCCACTTGCATCTTTTTGCTCATCTTCTTCACTAGGAGCTTCTCGATGGAATTTCCACCTTCACTTGATTGGCTCCTCCTTGGCATGGAATGCAACCCCCTTTTGCTTCTCTAGCTTCTCGGGCTTTGTTGGTTGAATCTCCTTCTTGTGTTGAAGCTTCACTTCATACGCCATGAGATTACCAATGCACTTCTCAACGGTATATTTGGACGTGTCATATGACTCCAAAATTCCGTTGGCCTTTGACTCCCAACGAGGTGTGAGAGAGTCAAGGATCTTCTCTACACGATCCTATTGGGAAATCATCTTCCCGAGTCCCTCCAAAGCGTTCACGATCTCAGTGAACCTTGTGAACATCTCTGAAATGCTTTCGCCTTCCTGTATTTTAAACATTTCATATTTAGATCTAAACACAGTTTGTTTAGATTTCTTTACCTTCGTTGTCCCTTCATGACAAATCTCTAAGGTATGCCAAATATCGTTGGCCGTGTTGCACATGGAGATGCGGTTGAACTCATTTGCTGAGAGAGCGCAATGTAATGCGTTCATAGCTCTCGCATTGAACTTGAACGAGTCCTTCTCTGCCTTTGTCCTTGAAGCCGCGGGTGTAGTGGGCTTCTCAACTGGCACCTCCGTGATGTCCCATTGGTCTTGACCCTCCATGTAGATCATCATCCTGATCTTCCAACTTAGGTAGTTGGTTCCGTTGAAGAGCGGGGTCGAACGGTTGAGTGACCTTCTTCATGAGACGCGGATGAGGCGTTGAATGCCATTGTTGCAGTATGCTATAACCTCGCTCTGATACCAATTGTAAGGATCGCCTTACCCTTGCAATACTAACAACACACACTAGAGGGGGTGAATAGTGTAATGGCAATAAAATTGTCCAATTAAAATTTAACTTGCAAATACGGAATTATAAATGCAAGAGGAATTAAAAGGCACAATCAATCCAAACGTAAACACACAGTTTTACCCTGGTTCCCCAAACTTGGGTACATCCAGCCATACCAATATTCATTATATTCCCACACAGAGAAGTGAATACAAATCTCACAAGGAGATACCCCACAAAGAGGATTTATGCCTACACAAGGACCCAACCAATCCTACACGAGGATCAAGACTCCCACACAGATAATCACTAACTCCCACTCAGAGAATTTGGGTTAGCCCTACACTAGGACACTAACCTCCCACAAAGAGAGTTACTACCACAAAGAGAGTTTCCTAAGTCCCACAAAAAGACAACCTCCCACAAAGAGAGAACCTCCTTCAAAGAGAGAACGTTCTAATTCCCACAAAGAGAATTAGAGACACAAATTACACCAAGTAAAATAAATACTCTTACCTATGCCTTGAGATGTTTACTCATGAATGGATGCAAGGTATGGAAGAGGATCTCCAAGTGTTGGGATATGCTTAAGAGCACTTGGATGATTTTCCTTGAGCTGGACTTCAATGCATGAAGATAGATGAATGCTCAATTGAGGGAAATGAGTGAGCTTGAGAGTTGCTTATTGATCTCTTGAGATTTTCAATAGAGTCAAGAGTTATCAAGTGTTGTCAAGAGTTCTCAAGTGAAGGCAGCAAACTCATATATATGGGAACCCCATATCAAGCCCCAAAACCCAAAGAAACAGCCAAAGAAAGAATTCAGCAACGGTTAGAAACTGGGTGAAAACGACAAGAACAGTCGACTGATGATCAAAAGATAGTCGACTGATCAACGGCTAGAAAATATCCAACGGCTATAATCTGAGCCAGGACAGTCGACTGATGAAGTCAAAACAGTCGACTAACAAACAGGACAGTCGCCTGTTAATCCCTCAGCAGGCGACTGCTGCAGGGGATGGATCGAAACATAGAGCTGCACTCTTTCTCCAATTCTTCGCACATGTGGCTGATGTTAATACTACAGTCAACTGTCAAATAGTCAGGCGACTGTACATTCTTCATCAGTCGTCTGTAGTATAAAATGGAGAAACAACAGAGAGATGTAGAGAATGCACTTTTGCTATACAGGCGACTGATGACCAATCTCCAGGCAACTGTAAAAATACAGGTGACTGTAAACTGATCGACAGACGACTATGTGTAAAGCTCAAGTTTGAGTCAATTGAAATGTTGACTTGAGCTGAGCATGTCAGACGACTGTAGAAGGATATACAGGCGACTGGAAATCACCCAGTCGACTGTGTTTCCTTCAGCAGGCGACTGACGGAAAGCCAGAGACTCCAAATGAGTCTTTGGACCAAGTGAACCTATTGGGTTGGATTCTATGATAATCCTAAGGCTCATTAAGATGGTTAGATGCATATGCATGAATGAGTAAACCATCTAACAAGGCATTACATTAACCCTAGACTCAAAAGAGAGAGAAAGCAATAAAGTAAATTACATGGATTACAATGCTTTTCTTAGAGTCTAAGTCTTCAATCTTGATGCCTTGATTGCTCTCCATCATCTCCAAGCTTTGGCACTCCTTGAGTCCAAGCTTAGGTTCTTCTCCACTTGATGTCCATCCTTGCACCAAGTGATTAGTCTCCAAGAAAGATATTCTTGAGATAAAACAGAGAGACTAAAACATGCGAGTCATTAGCAACAACATAATGTTGTGATCATCATCAAAATAAGATTGGTATGAAACACCAATACTCAACAATTAATTGGTTCTATTTACCAGATATACCTCCTTAATTTATCGGCAAATATCCACATAAGATTTGTTTAAACCATTTTACCCGAAATGTTTAAATGGTTTCTTGATTTATGAAATTACTTACCCGAAGTGGTTCCTAGATATATTGGCGGAAAACTACATGAGATATGATTGAAATGCTTTTCCATAATAGATGCTATATTGATGGAGGCTGGTTTATAAGGGATTCATGCGGATGCTACTCGAGTTTCATCTCTTTCGGGAAGATCGGTGATTAAAAATCCGGGGACGGAGGCCAGGCTACGCACGTAGGGATCGAAGGGAGTTTGATCTAGTTGGTTCATGCAAGGGGATGTTGTGGTTTTTACATCCGGGGATGGAGGCCGACAGCAACACACGTAGAGATTGAAGGGAGTTTGATCTTGTCGATTTATGCAAGGGAATCTTGTGCACAAGGGGATCTTGCGCGCAAGGAGATATTGCGGTGATTACTCTATGGGGTTGATTAGGATCACCCATTGCGGTTTTTATTGAGGGGGAGTGTGTTCCTTCTAATGAAATTGCAATATTAGTGATTATAATCGTTATTTGATATAGTGGATTAATCTGATTTTCTATGTGTGGCCTTGCAGATGTAGGTGTGCACCGAACTGCATTACCAAGTTTTGCGTGTTCATGTGTTTTTCGCATTTGCTTTTATGGTTTAGATGATTGATTCATAGGTACTGACATTACAATACCTTTGCATCGTTGATGCCATCTCTTCTTGGTTGATGGCTCCATTGTTGGCTATGTTGGGGTTTTGGCGGACCCCCAGAGCTCGGATCTGTGTCCGTCCTAAGTCGGACGGACCACAGACACACGAATGTGCAGCGAAAAACGGAAATTCAAAATTTCCAGACTAGCTAAACTATTTAGCTAGGCTCTGGGGAGCCAGAACCTAGCCCGATTTATGCCAACTTGGGGTGGATCTGACCACCCCAAGAGGGATCTACTCTAAAGCAACTAATTAAATCTACACTACAAATTACTTAACCACATACCCGGAATCTTGGCCCTGGAGCAGGCAAGATGTACCGCACCGTCTTCAGAAGCTCCTCGTTACCGAGCCGCTTTGACTCGATCCGCCTGAGCCACCTCGCACCCTCGCACCGATCCGCCCGAGCCGACTTTCGCCTCCGAACCGATCACACGCGGTAGAAAGTTTCACTTGAGAAGAACCCGTGTCTTAGACGTCCGGATCAAAATCCAAACCCCCTTCGTAGTCTTGCTAGGACTATTCCGGAGAACAGGAAGAGAGAGAGAGAATTTAGTCGCCGATCGAGCTTGCTCTAAAAGTCTGGAGCTACCCGATCGATGACTTGGTGTGTTTTTCAACGAGGAGAGTGCACCCCTATTTATATAGGGAGTTGGCACTCACTCTCTCGTTGCGAGCAATGTGGGACATTCCGCTAAAGAGAGAAAAATCAATTAAGCCAATTTGGCTTAATTTCAAGTTAAAGTGAGCTTTTCATAAAGCAAACTTTAACTAATTAATTCTCTTTGCACATTAAACTTTAGACACTAAACAAGCTATCAATTCGAAGGGCTTCGAATGGTGAACGCGTAGGAACCGACGGTGACGAATTTCGACTTCGTTTGACCCCTCAAACAATTGCTCAAAGTTGAGCAAATTATCAAAATTCGTAGCCGTCATTTGGGGTTTCAAAACCCCTTAAAATGACTTAAGTTGCGGGCGCGCCCGCTAAGCTTAGCAGGCGCGCCAACTAAGGGGAGGCACAGGCGGGCCGCACGCCCACTGGGCAGCGGACGTGTGCCTGCTGCCGCAGCGGGCTGCACCTGCTTGCAGCGGGCGTTGGCCCCCTGCTTGCAGCGGGCTGCGCCCGCTGCAACCAGCGGGCGCCTGCCCGCTGCTGCAGCGGGCTGCACACGCTTCTGCAGCGGGCGTGCACCTGCTGTAGCCAGCGGGCTGCGCCCGTTTGCCTTGCCTATGGGCTTATTAGCCCAATGGGTCTACCCCACTTTGCCTTGGACCGTTTTCGTGTTTTCGGGCTCGTTTGAGCTCCGATTTGGACACGGTTTGAACCTGTGTTTAGACCGGGACGATTCCGTCATCCAGGTAACCCTTTCCAACATGTTTGTTCCTACTAAATTTGTCGTAACCAATTTACGACACGTTTAATCATAGTTTGCATCAAATGCAACATTTGTCCCTATTGCTATTGCGACTAACTTTCACAACTTGACTTGTGAATATTTAAATATCATCAAATGATATTTCTCTCTATTCTATCTTCCTATTACTACGACACGAACACTACTCGGTGTAAGACCCTACAGCATGACCTTACTACAGGTTGGGGCTCGGAACCCCTAGACGACGGTCACTACGAGCAGTAGCTGTCGTCCCTGTTTCAGAATCATCATAACGTGATCGACCCTTTTGACAAAAAGCATCATTGGGTTTACATTGGCTGTGTCAGTGATGAACTTCGTTAGCCGTAGTCCCTTCATCAAGATTGTGTTCTTGTTGGCCTAGGGTATGGTTTACTGTCAACCCTATTAGACAACATCGGTCAGTATACGGCGGTCTTTATTGTATACACGTTGTACTTCTTACAACGCACCCCGACCGAGGATTAACATAAAGACCGTACTGAGCCTGTAACACTAACTTCCCTTTAACGGAAGTGACGAATCACTTCTTAGTCATCTACTCGCCTCGAGAGCTTCGGGTGCAGCTCAACCTAAGATCTTTCAGCAGGCCTGGCCTTAAAGCTAGATCATAGGTCTAAGCTACACCGTTCACTCACAGGTTTATACAAATGACTTCAGGTCTAAAGGACCAGCTAACCTATCATCACCCTAGAGTTATTAAAGACAGTTCAGTGAAAGTCAACCATTTAATAACTCTTATGTGGTCGTTCAGTGAACTCATTCTCCAATGAGCACCTGTGTCTCGTCTCCGACTTCACCAAGTCGAATGACTATGAGATCATCATTACCCTAAGGTAAGACTAAGACACAATGGTCTATCCGATGTGTCGATATCCAGTTCTCGACACATCTATGACCACGAACCGTTTGAGACTTATGTTTATATTCGGTCGCTTACTTACTCATAATCGAGATCTCATCTAGATACGTAAGGACCTAACTATAAGTCTATGGATATTATCTAAGTATATTAATACGAACGATTTATACTTAGAATAATAGGTACCATATACAGTATGAACAAGACGTATATCTAGGATAAATTGCCTTATGGGCACATATTCTCCTACATCTCCCACTTGCACTTAGGCTATTTATCTCGGTAACTCATACCATTATAGCATATCAATCACATTGGCATTTATATGACAAACCTAAGAGTGGTTTTACTAACGAGTATCTACAACTAATTTTAATGGATTAAATAATACATCTTTTGATCACACAGGGTTGATCCTTCGGAAAAATGATCGGGATCAATTTTTCCTATCTTTGTATAGCTAACAATTAGCATATAGAATCTAGATGTAGGGTCTAACATTATAATCTATGAGTCAGTCTCAGCTCATTCCACTTTTCTTGTGTCAATATGTCAAGTACATACTTGACACCCTGAGCCTCTATATATTCGATTAAATCAAAACAATTTTGATTCAATGTTCTATATATATGATTTATTTAAGGTGGAAATCCTTTTTACTTAGTCCGAAAGATCGGAACTAAGTATACGAGCTTGTTCCCACTGACTTTGAGAATTTCCTGGTTAAATACTTCAATATTATATCTAAATCATATTTAGATTATATATACGAAGATATAACCATTTGATAAGTGCTTTAAATGGAATGTACTAGTGTTAGGTTCGGTTTGACGAATGAGTCAAGTCAAGATCGGTTTAAGGAATCTTGACATTGACTCGCTCAATCAAAACGGCCTACACTGTATTTTTTCCCTTAACCACATTGTAATATTAACTCTTTAATAACTAAATGTGGTTTATTAAGAATTAATCTTAATATGCGTATAATTGTGATCACACACAATTTATACGCCACTGGAACCTATACTTAACTACCAATTGACTATAACATCAAGTCAGCTCAGAAATCAAAATTTCCCGTAGCTTCGCATCATCATTCGAGAATTTCGCAACCATCTCAGAAAGCCACAATCACAGAAAATTTAAGCCAATCAAATTTCAACTCAACATCAAACGTAATTTCTAAGACATTCATAAAACAACGGATTCATTAAGATGAACCGTAATTTGTTTATCCAAATAAACTTTGAGTGTAGAACACTCAATCATTGTTTTCAACTTAAAAGAAATGATACATTTTATTTAGCTAAAAATAGTATCATCTTCTTCTTGATCATGTCTCTCGAAGTCGTTTGAACGGCCCTAGCAGCAACGATTGCTCAGATTGCCGACTGTCCTCCGCACTTCTCCCAATCTCCGCTTCACATCAGCCACCTGTATACAATACACAGATGTCTTTTAGTATCTCATACTATAAGATTGGAAATGATTACGTTTTATTGAATTGAATTTGTACCTGAGGTGGAGGCATCCGTATGCCCCTTCTTCTTCTCTGCAAGATAGATCTTACAGTTCCTCTTCCAGTGGCCAATCTTGTGGCAATGGAAGCACTCAGATTTCGACGGGGCCCCTTTAGTCTTTTTATTCCCTTTCTTTGCCTTCGTAGGTTGCGGGATCTGCCTCTTCTTACCCTTGCCTTTCGGCTGGTCGGAAGAAGCAGAGCCAACAACCAGTGCAGTCGGCTTCTTCTCAATCTCCTCAAACTGCCTAAGCATATTGAGGAGACCAGGAAGATCCGTTTCAAGACTGTTCATTATAAAACCAGTGATGAAAGGCTTAAAACTCAGGAGTCAAAGACTTTAGGATAATGTCTATGGACATCTCATTGTCCAAGACAAATCCTAACTGGGCGATGTCCTCTACATACCCGATCATCTAGATAACATGATCCTGTACGGGCCCTGTCCCCATCTTGGTGCCCCAGAGGTTGCTGGTGGCTTCGAACTTTGTAGCTCGAGATCGCTTGCCGTACAACTCTTGTGCATTGAGGAGCATGCTTTGAACATCCATATGTTCATGCTTCCTCTGCAACTCGTTGGTCATCGAAGCAAGAGTAAGGCACCTGGCCTTCTCTGCATCCATGTGGAACAATTTGTAGGCTTCTTTTTCCTCGAAGGTCGAATCTTCATCGGGCTTATCCGGAGCGTCCTCGAACAATACGTATCCTATCCCGGCTAGGGAAAGGACCAACTTGATGTTCCTAAGCCAGTCTTTGTAGTTCGTCCCATCCAGCACGTTCTTCTCAACCATATATCTAAGTCCCGAATCCATTCTGCATTTTATAGATACTTTAGTCAGTATATGTTCGTAGTATAGTTTTAATGGTTTTTATAAAACTCTATGCTCCCACTAAATTTATTAAAGCCATAATAATAAACAATTTATTATAAAATAACATTTGTGAGAGAGGGATCTGACTACCCTGAGTCTGACAACCTTGAGTGTATCTCAACAAGTTGTCCGACTCTGCAGTCGGTAGACGAACTCGTCGTCAATCATATTAACTATGATTCCTTATCGATTTTTACCCCTAGTCATTTGTGATCATGAGTGTGCTCAACCGGATCATAATGGCTAGCCTAGTCGGTCCCTTGTTTTCGTGTCTAGCCTGACTTGCCCCGCCGCTCGGTGTATGCACGACACGTTGGTTTGGGTCAGGACTTGACTACATTCTTGGTTAGGCTTACGCCGATGCTCGAAGGATGAGACAACGGTTTCAGTCAGGTCAAGATGTCAATCAAGAAATCGGTTCCTATAAGATTGACATATCACGGCTTGAGTGTAGCTCAACAACCGTAACATGTTTCTTACAGTTGCCAACTCCTAAAATAAGGAGGGCTACGATTTATCTTGAACAAGATTATTATCGTATTGACTTAGGTATAGTCGATGGACTTACACAGTCATGAATCGACTCCTTGCGGTCCAGCAGACGCGGCCAGGGAATTGACTAAGCCAGGACCACTTGTTACCCAGTCTAGCTAGGTTGGTCCAGCAAACTTAGCCAAGCACATTGACCGACATCATGATCCACTGAAGGAGTTTTCATCAATTCTATGTTTTCCAAACAACTACATGGCTTTTAATTAAGAAGACTAGTTAATCCTTATCAACTAGTGGATCCTAAAATTCGAAATTTTATGGATTGGTTGAACAATTTTTATTAAGTCTTTATCAACTATAAGGTCTATTCGTTCAACGTGCTACCCCAATCTAATTAGGATTTTTATAAAACAATTCAACATTTGTCCTTTATGAAAATCATCAATTAAACGTTTTAATGAAATGATTGACAATCAAAGGGACTACCCTAATCTGGTATTAGGTTTGATGTTGTTTTGTTTTATCAAACATAACATGTCACTAGTTAATTAAAATTTCATCTCATAAAATTTTAAACATTTAATGCCTCACCTAATAAGGTTTATGAATACATTATTCAATATGTCCATTAAAGAATTGAAACAACTATTTTATCTGCATAAATGAAAGTTTCATGTTTGTGACATCTAACGTGTATTTGCAAGTTTAAAATTATCTATATAATGAAAACACGCAAATCTAGAGTTTAACAATTTAAATTCGAAGATAAAACTTTAAAGCTTCAAACATTTTATCACATAAAACTAGGTATAAAAACTATCAAATAATTTTAAAACCTAGACTTTAAAATTTTAATCAATTATTTCCAAAATTAAAATATCGCATAAATAATTTTAGAAACCTATATGTAATTTTAAAAGAAACTAATTATCTTTTCGTCTCATGAAAATAAAGTAGTTCTAAGATTTACATATCTACTAAAGCAATTTTAAAACATCTTTTTAAAATCATTAGAAATAAATTAAAAGCTTTCAATCAAAGTTTTTAAAGTTTCTAATCTTTATGTAACTTAAGAAAAATTAAATTTCAAAATAAAATATTTCTTAAAATTACATAAACATTTAAATGCTCGAAAAAAATATTTATAAAGCATTTAAAACGTTAGAGATCCATTTAAAATTATCGCATAAGATTAAATTTTCCCCAAAAAAAATTTCGTGTTGCAAAAAACAATTTAAAACACAAAACATTTTTAAAACTAATTTTAGCATAAAGCTAAAATATTCCGTATGTTTAAAATAAGCAATTTTTAAAGATTTAAAAAGTCGCTATAGTAGATCTATAGCATAACCGTGGCTCCGACACCACTGTTGGGTATCACTTTGATATCATTGCGACGGTGTTAAGTCCCATCATCCATGGCACCCTAGACCCGTCACAAGATACCTCAGAACTTGTTTTACGGCATGCCTCTCGACAACGCCCAAACTATCAAAGATCTCCATCTTATCAGGACTTGGTACAGTAAGAGCGATTACTTTGGGTCAGCTCATAATCCGGGAACCCGTACTCAAGCTTAACAAGCTCTGATACCACTGTTGGGATTTTGGCGGACCCCCAGAGCTCGGATCTGTGTCCGTCCTAAGTCGGACGGACCACAGAGGCACGAATGCGTAGCGGAAAACGAAAATTCAAAATTTCCAGACTAGCTAAACTATTTAGCTAGGCTCTGGGGAGCCAGAACCTATCCCGATCTATGCCAACTTGGGGTGGATCTGACCACCCCAAGAGGGATCTACTCTAAAGCAACTAATTAAATCTACACTACAAATTACTTAACCGCATACCCGGAATCTTGGCCCTGGAGCAGGCAAGATGTATCGTACCGTCTTCAGAAGCTCCTTGTAGCCGAGCCGCTTTGACTCGATCCGCCTGAACCACCTCGCACCCTCGCACCGATCCGTCCGAGCCGACTTTTGCCTTCGAGCCGATCACACGCGGTAGAAAGTTTCACTTGAGAAGAACCCGCGTCTTAGACGTCCGGATCAAAATCCAAACCCCCTTCGTAGTCTTGCTAGGACTACTCCGGAGAACAGGAAGAGAGAGAGAGAGAGAGAGAATTTAGTCGCCGATCGAGCGTGCTCTAAAAGTCTGGAGCTACCCGATTGATGACTTGGTATGTTTTTCAATGAGGAGAGTGCACCCCTATTTATATAGGGAGTTGGCACTCACTCTCTCGTTGCGAGCAATGTGGGACATTCCGCAAAAGAGAGAAAAATCAATTAAGCCAATTTGGCTTAATTTCAAGTTAAAGTGAGCTTTTCATAAAAGCAAACTTTAACTAATTAATTCTCTTTGCACATTAAAATTTAGACACCAAACAAGCTATCAATTCGAAGGGCTTCGAATGGTGAACGCGTAGGAACCGACGGTGATGAATTTCGACTTCGTTTGACCCCTCAAACAATTGCTCAAAGTTGAGAAAATTATCAAAATTTGTAGCCGTCATTGGGGTTTCAAAAACCCTTAAAATGACTTAAGTTACGGGCGCGCCCCCCCAAGGGGAGGCACAGGCGGGCCGCACGCCTGCTGGGCCGCGGGCCGTGCCCGCTGTAAGCAGCGGGCGCTGGCCCGCTGCTACAGCGGGTCGCGCCCGCTTCTGCAGCGGGTTCCGCCCACTGTGCAGCGGGCGTGCACCCGCTGCAGCTAGCGGGCTGCGCCCGTTTGCCTTGCCTATGGGCTTATTAGCCCAGTGGGTCTAACCCACTTCGCCTTGGACCGTTTTTGCGTTTCCGGGCTCGTTTGAGCTCCGATTTGGACACGGTTTGAACCTGTGTTTAGACTAGGACGATCATGTCATCCAAGTAACCCTTTCCAACATGTTTGTTCCTACCAAATTTGTCGTAACCAATTTACGACACGTTTAATCATAGTTTGCATCAAATGCAACATTTGTCCCTATTGCTATTGCGACTAACTTTCACAACTTGACTTGTGAATATTTAATATCATCAAATGATATTTCTCTCTATTCTATCTTCCTATTACTACGACACGAACACTACTCGGTGTGAGACCCTACAGCCTGACCGTACTATAGGTTGGGGCTCGGAACCCCTAGACGACGGTCACTATGAGCAGTAGCTGTCGTCCCTGTTTCAGAATCATCATAACGTGATCGACCCTTTTGACAAAAAGCATCATTGGGTTTACATTGGCTGTGTCAGTGATGAACTTCATTAGCCGTAGTCCCTTCGTCAAGATTGTGTTCTTGTTGGCCTAGGGTATGGTTTACTGTCAACCCTATTAGACAACATTGGTCAGTATACGGCGGTCTTTATTGTATACACGTTGTACTTCTTACAACGCACCCCGGTCGAGAATTAATATAAAGACCGTACTGAGCCTGTAACACTAACGTCCCTTTAACGAAAGTGACGAATCCCATCTTAGTCATCTACTTGCCTCGAGAGCTTCGGGTGCAGCTCAACCTAAGATCTTTCAGCAGGCCTGGCCTCGAAGCTAGATCATAGGTCTAAGCTACACCGTTCACTCACATGTTTGTACAAATGACTTCAGGTCTAAAAACCAGCTAACCTATCATCACCCTAGAGTTATTAAAGACAGTTCAGTTAAAGTCAACCATTTAATAGCTCTTATGTGGTCGTTCAGTGAACTCATTCTCCAATGAGCACCTTTGTCTCGTCTCTGACTTCACCAAGTCGAATGACTATGAGATCATCATTACCCTAAGGTAAGACTAAGACAAAATGATCTATCCGATGTGTCGATATCCAGTTCTCGACACATCTATGACCACGAACCGTTTGAGACTTATGTTTATATTCAATCGCTTACTTACTCATAATCGAGATCTCATCTAGATACGTAAGGACCTAAATATAAGTCTATGGATATTATCTAAGTATATTAATACGAACGATTTATACTTAGAATAATAGGTACCATATACAGTATGAACAAGACGTATATCTAGGATAAATTGCCTTATGGGCACATATTCTCCTACAGGCTATACTCTACATCCTTCAAACCTATGCCCCACCGACAGACCAGGATTATGAGTAGGCCTGAATGACTCTTAACTTAAAAACATCTATTGCTCAAGTCAGATATGCTACCTGATGGTCAAAATAAGTATATTGAATATAATGAAATTAGCATACCTCCTTTCCCTACATGCATGGGTACATATACATGCGGCTTAATGATACTTCTTGTAAGAGTCCTAATCATATCTGTTGGTTCTTGCATCAAGACCTATGTTGTTTTGATGATGATCAACATTATGTTTTGTGCTAATCATCTTATATGTTTTAGTCTCAGATTTACTAATTATTATCTTGATAGAGACAAAGCATATTGGTGACGGGATGATGGTTTCAAGGCAATGGAGAAAAAGCACGGCAAGAAGAATGAGGATCATCAAGTATATTTTTATACTTTCTTCATGTATTTTAGTCTTTATTTTATAGAATATTTGTAGCATTGAATAGATGCACATGAAAATCACACCCTAGATGGAGGTGAATATGGTGTAGGCACAAATTAAAAAATCAGGCACAAATTAATAAATCAAGCACAAAAACAACCAACCCAAATCACAAAATAATGCAAGCAATAATTTTTCAACCGAGTGGCTCACCACCTGCTCTGACACCAAACCGTTGAGGCTTTCACCCTCTTTTATAACCAACCAGAGAAATACAAATCCGATCACGCTTCTGGGTAATGATCATACCGTACAAAATATTGTTTAAGAAGTTTAAGTACAAAGATAGATTTTGAATAAAGCTATATACACATATGATCTAACACCAAAATAAAAACAAAAAATATCACCGTGATGTAGATCGTCACTCAACAAACGTGTAGATGCAAACTGTGCTTGATTTCGACATGTGTAGAGAAAGATATCGCCCTTTCAGAGTCATGTTTGCAGATCTCCTTTCTTCTTATTGAACACTTGAAGCTTGACGGGATGGAGAGACTTGATCGGCTCGCAAGGATGTAGATCTCTGGAATATTTGTTAGATGATTCAAGTAAGTTTTTCCATGGGATGGTCCTCTCTCTTTATAGGAGATGAGGAGTTTTTTTTCAAATTAGAATTCATGATCTTCAAATCTTCCTTCAAATCTTCAATCCAATATTCATCAAATTGATAGACCTCAATAATTTGGAAACTCCTCTTTGGATAGGTGTTCAAATTGTTTAGAAACTCATCCAAATTGATTGAAGTCAAAACTGTGCGTTTGACTGGTCAAACTGATCAAATTAGAGTTCAACGGGAATTTTGCAACTCAGCACGGCCTTGTGCTAATTTGGCATAATTGTGTTGTTTGCATTCTGGCCTTCATGTAAATTTCGCAAATCTGGTACGACTGTGTTGTGATGCCACTCGACTGTGTTGTGATTTCGCACGACCATGTGACCGCTTGCAGGAAATTTTACAAGGTATTGTTTATTTTTGACACGGCCTTGTTAGCTTTAGCACAACCGTGTTACAATCAGCAGCTCAAGTTACTGTTTTATTTTGACACGGTCAGCAGCTCAAGTTAGCTTTAGCACAATCGTGTTGCAGTCTGCAGGAAAATTTTCAAGTTCCCGTTTATTTTTGACACGGTCCTGTCTGTTCTCACACTGGCTGTGTCAGCCTTGGCCCATCATGCACACTTTATATTTTGATACGAATGACCGTACTGCTGACAGCAATTCCCGTGCAACCCCTGTTTTTGCACATATCATTTCCGTTTACCTCCGTTTGACTTGAAACTTTCTAGATAGACATACTAGATCCAAATGACTTGTTTGGCATCATCAAAATTATGTTTTGGCTTCAGTTAGAGAACTAACTTAGGCCAACATCACAAACTCTCATACGCATCATTTCTTTCATATGGTATCCTAGAATTCATGTAGAACCCATCTCATTTTGTCAAATGCCTAAAACTCTATATATAGAGTTTTTGGAGCAGGTCAAACACCTGGTGAAGGCTCACCATACATCTGGCGTGTTAGGCTTTGAGTTGCATGACATGGCCATTTATCATTCGTTTGAAGTACAACGACCAGGTGTCTGAATAGTTGCTCAGACGTATGGAAGGTAAACTCCAGTCGACTTAACATGGTGAGTTATTTTTTCTTCAACGCTGTGTTTTTCTTACCCACATTTGTCACCTGTCTGTCGAAGGATTATCAGATGCGTGAGCAGTGTCCCAGATGCCTGAGTGGTGAACTCTAGACGTTTGGTTGTCTTGTATTGGATTTTCTATAATAAGGTTCTGTTATCAAATCTTTGCCAGTTTTTCTGTGATTATTATTTCTCATCCATTCCCATCCCATTAGATTTCATTTTTCATTAGCTTTCTAACACACCTTGAATCACCTCAATTGGAGTTCATTTGAATCAGTTATGAATGTTTTGGTGATCTAGTGTTTTTTAGATCAGAGTCTGTCAGACGCTGCATAACGCTGGTGTTGGATCTGGATCCTAGGCTAGAGGGGGGGTAAATAGGCTTATAAAAATATTCTTGTGTAACCCACGAGAAATCACACGCAGTTAAAATCTCAAGCAGAGTAAATAAGAGACAATCACAGAGTACGCACAGATTTATCCTGGTTCAGTCGCACCAACAACCTACGTCCAGCCCCAAGAAAATACTAGCATTAATAAGTTTCTTCTGTATACCTACAATGGAGTCCTAGCTTCAACTCCCCACCTAGACTGTACCACACTCACTAAAGTGCAGAACACTATCAACCTAGTAAATACGTATCTTAACTGCACTAACACGTCAAGACCCTCTTGTCTAGCCCCAACCAGACAAGTCTCAAAAGAACAGAAAATATCGGTAAAGTTTCTCCTACAGAGAACGTTACACTAATACATGAATATAAAGAGTAAAGAGTTTAGAAATGCTCAGTTCGTGTCCGTATAGTCGTCTTTGTCAGTCAGCCCGTCGTCAGCTCCAGTCTGATGCAAACAGTGTCTCGATCTGACTTCTGGATGTCAAGGTGTAGCCCTTTGAATTTTAGTACACAAGTAGGTCTGTGCGGAATGCAATCTCAGTTCAAAACTAATAAATAACGGTCTATGCACACAGCAAATCGCTTAAACCCTTATCCACGTCAGCAGACTCTAATCCCTTTAATTTTCACGCATTAGGGCATGCAGTGAAAATTATCTTCGCCGTCCGACCTCTCTCCACCGTCGTGCGCTTCGAGTTTCACCGACTGTTCTTCTTCGACGGCGACACTTCCAATGGCGATTCAAGCCTCTCGACTTCTTTGACGATCGTAATTACTTCGACGGCGAGCTTCTTGGTCTTCTCTGACTGCCCCTCTTTGACAACGGGCTGATAACGGCGAAAGTCTCTCGTCCGATGGTGGTAACAACGACGGCGGTGCGCTCTCCTTGGATGACGCAGCAACGACTCCGGCGTCAAGCTCTTTGGTAAAGGTCTTCGACGACAACCCCTTGACCCCGGCGTGCATCTCTCGTCCACTTCTCTGACGATGCTTCGACTTCTCCGACCACGTTCATTCACAGCTCAAAGGGACTTCACCTTCTCCGACAACAGCAAGCTCTCGTCGGTGCTCTTGGTCAGCAGTGGGCTTCGACTCGCATCCGACTTCTTCGACTGTAGCAACGACAGCATGCTCCCCTTCGACGGTGTACGCTCGACTTCATGGGATTCATGGTTGATGGTAACGAGAAGAGATCTCCGGTGATTTCGAATTTTGCGTGACAGCCACGAGAGGGTACGTCAGCTGCGAGACTTCTCCGACGATGCTAGCTCGACGACGACGGCAGCAGCCCCCTCGACTTCGATGGCAGCGACGAGGAGAGACTCGGGAGCATAGCTTTGGACATTTGCAGCTTGGTTGCTATATCGTAGAAGTTGGTGCAGCACACGACGAGTTGATGCTCGGGCACTTGGATGAAGAGTGCTCTTTGCTTGCTGCTTCGTGAAGACCCAGATGTGGAGTTCTTTGTTTGCCGCAGCTTTTCTTTGTATAATCCCCCTCCTCTCTTCTTGATGATGTTTGAGGCTTTGAAGAGAAGCTCGGGGTTCTATCTCGTTTGGCTTACGAAGATGGCTTTGTAATAGGGGATTGCGGCTATAGTTTTTCAACTAGGGTTTTAACAATAGTAGGTTAGTCGGTTTGTTTTTGTGTATGCCACATCCTTCTCCTCTCGGAAAATGTGTTTATATAGGGATAGCTTAGGGTTTCAAAGGAGAGGGCAATGTGGATTCGGCTAGGACTTGTTGGCTATAGGGATGAGAGTAAATCTCTACTTGAGGATGTGGTAGGATTTGATTTGGTGATTGAATAGGATTTTGGTAGAAGCAAATCTTTATAATTGATTTGTTCAAAAATTAAATTGATTTGAATCAATCCAATCTCCTTAGTCAATTTGACTTGGTCCACATCTCTTTTCATGACTTGACAAAGTCCAATTGCTTTGTGCATTACATTCTTCTCTTCCCAAATTGCTATATGATTAGGAAATACTCTATCTCTTAACTTAGTCAGCTCTTGAACGAATTAACGTTTCGCCATTTCTGAAACACACTGAGCACACACGTTAAATATAACAACATGTTTGTCATCATCAAACCAAAGCTCCTAATCGTTGCTTCCAACAATCTCCCCCTTTTGATGAAGACAATGTTGGATCTGGATCGTAGCCTAGAGGGGGGTGAATAGGCTATTAAAAATATTCGTGCAACCCACAAAAAATTCCACGCAGTTATAAGTACAGACAGATTAAATAGAATGCAATCACAGTGTACGCACAGATATACCCTGGTTCGGTCGTCCCCACGACCTACTCCAGCCCCCGAAAGCAAACACTAGATAGATGTGTAACCCTGTACAGCTACAATGAGTCAAGATCCCAAATCTACTCTCACCTAGCTCGTACGCACACCACGTGCTCTACACTCTCAATCTAGTCAGATGCTCTCCCTCCGTGACGACTCCCAAAGTCTTCAGGTCCCCAAAAAGTAATAAATAAGGTAAAATTTCCCCTACAGAGGTCGCTACACCAATACAAAGATAAATAAATAGAGTTTTAGAAATGCTCAGTAATGGTGTGTCGTCTCTGTCGTTCAGCGCGTGGTCATATCAATCTGACAAGTAGTAGTCTCTGATGTCTCCTCAATAGTTCTGCTCCACTCTCGATGAAACTTGCGCCTTCCCAAAAAAACTGAAAGTTGCAGCACTTGACTCTTCACGATTTCTCAACGAGAATACAATGATGCGCGTCTGTCTCCTCCTTATCTTGCGGCCTGCAAAAAGCAAGAAACAAAAATTATTCAAATAGGAACAGACACATGCAACCCTTTATAAAAGAAAGATAGCCTATAGTAGTTGATCCTCAACAATTAAATTAACAAGTACTCCCCTCTGCCTTTTTACTGTTGATCTCTTAAAAAAATTCGGCTTGTGCACGCAAAAGTCCCTGCACACAAAAGTTTCGGCTGTGCACACAAAAGTCCCTCTTGATGAAGATCCCAAATAAATGAAAGTGCTCTTCTTTTAAAAATTCTTTGAGAACCAAAAACAATTCGGCTTGGGGGATTTTTTCATGTGAGAGCCTGCAAAAAAAATAAGATATTAAATTTTGTCAATGAATCAACCCGGGCTCTTGGAGAGTTACTTCATGAGAGAAATCAAAAATAAAAGGAACGGCCTTTGGAATTTTGCAAATAAAAGAAAACACAAAGAACTGCTCTTTAGAATTGGCCTCCCTCCTTTACAATTCGGTCGGCCTCTCTCTTTTGTGCCCAGCAGCTTCAAGCTTTGATCTTCCCCTTTTTTAGTTACAGCTGTCCTTTGAAGTTTGGAAGATTTCGGCAGCACCTAGGAGATTTTCAAAGCCCAAAGCAAATAAAGCCCTTGTTTTTGTTTGATGAAGAAGTGCTGCTCTCGATGATCAAATAAACCCTTAAGCAATAAGAACAGCTCTCAGCAAATATACATCACACCACAAAAAATCGGCCTTCTCTTTGCTCTCCTTTCTGTGCGGCACTTGCAATATGTTGCCCTCTTTTAATTCGGCAGGAGGATGAAATCGCTTGGGCGGCTCTGTGAAATTTGCGGCTTCCCTCACACAAAAACGCACGCCCCAAACCCTATTTTTTTGATTGGCCCCTGGGTTGTGTTCTTTTTGGATTTTTGATGGCCTTCAAAAAAAGCTCCTCTTGTTTCGTTTCTTTTTGATGCAAACAGCAAGTGCAAGTGCGGCTCTTGAAAAAAAAACCAAACCCTTAAAAAATTGATGATGATTAAAAGGGCCGGCCTCTCTAAATTAATATTGAAAAAAAAACACCCCACAAACTTCGGCAGCAGCTTTTAAAAATGATGGGCTCATGTATTTTAAAATTTTGTTTTTCTCTCAAAACCTTGATCTTGATGTGTGTGCCTCTAAATATCAGGGGTATACTAAGGTTTCTTTGGTGCGGCTACCTTAGAAAATAGGAATTAATGCAATCCCTAATTGGTGTAAAATATTGAATAAGATTTGCTCTTATCTCCCATCATCCCCTTCATATTTGACCAACTCTTCCTTGCTATGTGAATGGCTCTTTGACCAAGTCACCGTTGAGTGTGTATAGCAATTTGTCCAACACATTTGATACGTCTATTTTGCGGAGGCCCAACAGCATGGGCCCAAAGGCACAACCTACTATGCGAAGTCACAGGAGGCCCAAGCCCACGAAACGAAGCCCGAAAGAACATGGAGCCAGAAACCCAACTACCGATCAGAAGCCCGTCTGCGAGATCAGGCCCGCCCGACAAATCCCCCTAGAGGACCCCCGAACGGCGATCCGACCCGACCCCAAAAACACGCAAGTCACTCGCCCACTCCAGCGATAACCGTTCCCCCAGGCCCGCGACCACTTAATGGCCGTTATGGGGAGGTGCTGGCATGGCGCAGGGAGCGGCGATGGGGAGGCGGATTGAGGGGGCACGATCGGGGGCGGACGAGGGACGTGAGTCATGGGCAATCACGACGGGAGGCCTATAAAAGGGCTAGAAGGACGACTAGACAGAGGACGACATCTCAGGTAACTAAAACCTAAGGTACTCCATCAACGACCTAGTTCCCCCATTTCATCTCCTTCCTCCCCCGCTCATGCCGGAGGACGTCGTTCTGATCTCCTCTCGAGTCGAACCGTCTCCGCCGAGCCTCCTCTTTCAGATCATCATCTGACTTAGGCATCGGAGGGGATTTGGCCGGAACCAAGGTCCGGCCCCCCCTGACGAGTGTTCTCGTCTGTTCAGGAGGACGTCAGATCCACGGGCTGAGGCTTCCCCTCCGCCCCACGCCGGCCGCGCATCAAGCAAAACGACCGAGGCTACCCCTCGTCGTCCGACCGACCGAGGCCGAGCACGTCCATCTGAGCCGATGCTTCCCCTCCGCTCACGAGGCGCCGAGGCTACCCCTCGTCGTCCGACCGTCCGAGGCCGAGCATCTCACACCGGGCCGAGGCTTCCCCTCAGCCCCCTCGAGGCCGAGGATCCAGACCCGGCCCAGCTGACGAGCTCCACGTCGTCTGCAACTACGATTCGCGTCGCGTCTGCACGGGCTCGACGCACCCGAGGGACCCAAGTCAGCCCCTTGACCACGTTGACCGGGCAGTCCACGGTCAACGCTTTTGTAGTGAGAAAACACTCTGAAACATCTGTCGCCGTCTGTGGGAACGAACTGTCCCACGAAGAAACAAACCGCACTTGCAATGGCACGCGCCTGCAACGGAAAGAGACGCATGCCCCCCATCCCGGAGGAGGGGAATGGCGCACCCAACAACAACCTTGAGGGCGTACCCGACGGCAATCACCCCGCCCCTCAGCCGAAGAGACTGGCGGGTCGGAACTGGCCACGCAGGGGAAGCTCCGCGCCCTGGCCCAAGAGACCAACGCGAACATCCAGACGTTGGTCGCGACGGTACAACAGCTCATCGGCGCTGCGCCAGCCAACAGAGACGTGTTGGGCGATGACCATCGTTGGGCGGGGGCCCCCCGCTCCTACGGTCCGCTGTGGTCAATGACCACGGGAACCGAAGACCAAACACGGAGCGTCGGTTCACACTGCTCGGCTCCCATCAGGCGAGATCATGCGCCTCCTCCCCTTATCGTGAAAGGAGCCGGAGGGAAACCGAATGCACGGGGGATGAATCGGTGACCGCGTCGTCTCGTCGGCCATCATCACCCCACCGCAGAAGAAGCGATCGACACCACTCGAGGGACCGATCACGGCGAAGCGGAAGCTCCCGCCGGAGGAGCCGGGAACGCCGGGTCAGCCTGACTCCCAGTGTGGCGAGGGCCGTGGAGCCAGCCCAGCCGGTGCCTATGCCACCGCCACAACCGAATGAGCCTGAGGTGGGTGGGTGTCAGACCCCCGGAGGCATCCACGGGGACCGGTGCCCTCTGTCGCGGAGAATAACCGACGCGCGGGTCCCCTCTCGATTCAAGATCCCAGCGTTGGGGAAGTACGACGGGAAAGGAGATCCAGGGAACCACGTGATGGACTACGAGGGGGACATGTCCTTCCAAGGAGCCGACGATACCCTGCTCTGCAGGGGCTTTTATTCGACCCTCAGGGGAGCGGCGAGAACTTGGTACCGCAGCCTACCCAGCCGCTCCATTGACAGCTTCAAGGAACTCACCCAGCTGTTCTGCAAACAGTTCATGGCAGGGCGACAGGTAATGCCTGATGCTGAACATTTGTTTAACATAGTGCAGGGCCCGACCGAGCCGCTTCGACAATTCATGCGCCGCTTCAACGCGGAACGGCTGAACGTAAACAGCCCACCCGACCTGGTTGTCCAAACGGCCCTAAAGAAAGGGCTGCGCCATAGAGGCTTGAAGAAATCTCGGCATAACGATCCCCCGAAAGACCTCCCTGGGATCATGGCGAGGGCCGAGCGCTTCATGTTGACCGAGGAGACCTTGGTCATCGAGGCAGGAAAGGCCAGACGAGGGACCAAACGCGGCGATAGTGAGCGCCGCAGCCCCGAAGGGTACCGGACCGAGAAGAGGACGAGAAATAGGCAGCGGGGAGAGGGTACGAGGGACGCCACCCCAGACGCCGTCCTCGCTCAAGTGCAGAAGGATGAGCGCGCTGATCGCCCCCCACCGAAGACAAAAGGAGGGGGGAAAATGGGGAAAAGTATTGCAAATACCACAAGGACAACGGCCATGACACTGAAGACTGCTGGCACTTAAAGAAGGACATTGAGAAGTTGATGAGCCGAGGGCACGCAAGGAACTTAGCCGATGAGCCGGCCCATGGAGAAGGAACCTCCATGCAGCCGGACAAGGGGAAGAAGGTCAACACCGTCCAAGGACCCCTCCGCATCATAGAGTGAGCAGGTGAGGCCCCCTCCCCCCAGTTGCAGCCTAGTCAGGAGGAGATTATCTAGGTTTACATCCATCCGTCTAGCTTTATTTCCTTTTTCCTCCAAATGTACTAGTCCAATAGGACCTTTAAGAGTACAAATGCATTCCTTTTATCTTTCCTTCATCTCCAACGGAATCAACATCTCACTAAGGGTGCATAAGAGTGAAGACCGCCACCTCACCGGATGGGGGGTCAATCAAGACCGGTCCTAAGCCGAGAAGCTTCGCCCTCGCTGACCGACTCCGCCGCTCGTAAGTCTGGGGGCAATTCCCCCAGCCAGCACAGACGCCGACCGGTCCTAAGCCGAGGAGCTTCGCCCTCGCCGACCGACTCCTCCGCTCGTAAGTCTGGGGGCAATCCCCCCATCCAGCGCGGACGCCGACCGGTCCTAAGCTGAGGAGCTTCACCCTCGCCGACCGACTCCACCGCTCGTAAGTCTGGGGGCAATTCCCCCAGCCAGCACAGACGCCGACCGGTCCTAAGCCGAGGAGCTTCGCCCTCGCTGACCGACTCCTCCGCTCGTAAGTCTGGGGGCAATCCCCCTAGCCAGCGCAGACGCCGACCGGTCCTGAGCCGAGGAGCTTCGCCCTCGCCGACTGACTCCTTCGCTCGTAAGTCTGGGGGCAATCCCCCCAGCCAGCGTAGACGCCGACCGGTCCTAAGTCGAGGAGCTACACCCCCGCTGACCGACTCCATTGCTCATAAGACTGGGGCAGCCCCCCCAGCCGTCAAGGACGCCAACCGACTTGTCCACTCGAGGGGCAAGGGGCAACCTCCCGGAGAAAGGAAGCGAGCGACCACCATCAGCAGAGGAGCCGAGCTCGCAGCAACAAAGCAAAATGCGCGGGAAATTCAAGTAAGTCAATTTCATTACCAACAATTAACCAAGGTACAAAAACGTGTCTTATTTACAGGAAATCGAGGTGGAGAAACCTCCTTACAAATAATCCGCTCTCGGCGGACAACAAAATTCGTCACCTACGGAAACTAGGGTAACGCCGGCAGAACAAAGCTTGTCGACCAAGAACACAAAGTTGCTGGCTTAGACGAACATCCTTGCAGTCAGCAATTGTTTGCTCCGAAGCAGAGAACCGGTAAAGAAGCCAATGGAGATTGCGAGGCCAGGGATCCATTTCAAGTAGACCGGCCCAAAGCGATGCGGATGCTAAAAAATTTGAGGATAAAAACAAGGATGACAGGCCGGGAAGGACGACCTAGGGGGCCCGGGCTCGAGAGGACGCATCCTCGGGCGCCTCGCCCTGCTCGGAGCGAGGGGGATCGACAGGCGGAGGGGCTTGCCGGACTCGCTCCGCACAATCCCGGAAGGAGGACTGGACGACTTCGATGATCCAGGGGCCGATAAGGTCTTCATATTTACCGAAGGCTTCCCTGAGGACCTCGAAGATCCTCTCCCCCAGAGTCCCGACGACACCCCTCTCCACCTCCTCCGTAAACTGTGCCACCTGACGCCGATCCAACAGTTCCCTCTGAAGCTCCTCCCTCTCCAGACGGAACGACTCCGCCGCTTCCTTGGCCAACCGTCGAGCGTCCTCCAACTTTTCCTGGAGGACGTCCACTCGTCCCTCTAGCTCGGCCACCCGGAGCTTGAGTTGCCGAGACTCCATCTGGGCCTCCACCACAGCTACCTCCGCAGCCCCAGCCCGCTCGCGGTCCCTCGCAGAGGACTCCTCCGGCTCCCTCAAACGGACAGCTCGACGTTGCGACTCGACAGCGAGTGTTGAACCCTGAACAACAAGATATGAGCCAAGAAGAGAGCGAAAGAAAGAAAGGGATAGCGGGATGGCCAGACCTGTTGAAGGATCCAGACCAAGGTGTCAGACACCTTGTCGGCTGGGGCTCTCGCAAGGATACTACGGTCCCGGGGGAGGACGGAGCCCTCGGCCAACTGTTGAGCCAGGGCTCGGTCGACAAACACCGAATCCCCGGGGTGACCTCGAGGGAGGCCGAGCTGCTCACCAACAGGGCACCGATTCCCGATAATGGAAGCGGAGACGCTGCGACGGGGGTGGTCGTCAGGGTCACTAGAAGATACTCGGCGGCCACCGCCGGGGGCACGGAGCACACCGGACTGGAGGGATCCTCGTCTTCCTTCCTCCTCTTCCCTCCGTGAGGATCGGCAGACGCCGAAGGGGAGCGCTTCCGCCTCGTGCCACCTCCACCCTCAGGGACAAGAGGGGGCACGCCAAGTGCAAGAGGAGCTGCACCGGACCCGTCGTCGCCCCCCGCCTCTTGGGCTGGTGGGACAGATCCGGCCCCTGCGACCCCCCGGGGAGGAGACCACCAGAAGAAGAGGCGGGAGGCACGGCCACCACCTTGCCCACGGAGGGCTCGGCTCGGCGCACCTCCTCCTCAACGGTCCGCCGAGGTGCCCTTCCCGAGGTGCTACCTCGGCTCCGAGCGGCTCCACGACGAATTAGCTCATCAACATCGCGGGTGAACTTGCGACCAGCCATTCCTGCAAGGGAAACTGAAATCAGGGTAAGACACGGGGCAATCCAGGACTGAAAAAGAGACCTACCCGGAGACCACAGGACGGCCTTCAGGAGTAGGTCATCCAGCAAAGGCCAGATAGACTTCGCCTCCAAGGGGAGGGCCGACAGTAGCGCGATGGCCGCCTGATCAGCCTCAGAGAGGGTTAGCGTTGAGCAAGGCCGACCCGACCCACCCCAACCTGTCAAAATCTGGGCATCTTCCAGGAAGACCACGAAGACATAATCCGAGCTCCAGTCCCCCGACCAACGGGGTAGCCCGATCAGGCATTCCCTCCCCGCGCGGGCTCGGAGGTGCAACCATGACCCTGGACCGACCGTCTGAATCTGATAAAAGTATAAGAGAAGGGGGAGAGATGGCTCCAGACCGCGGGTACAGCAGAGCATCACAAAGCCCGTCAGAACCGCAACCGAACAGGGGGTGAACTGACAAAGGGGCACCATGAGGTACTCCATGACTTGGATGAAGAAGGGATTGAGCGGGAAACGAAGACCCAGGCGGAACATCTCGACGTAGACGCCGACTTCATTGCTCCTCGGAAGACAGATCCGCTCATCGATGAAAGGGACTCGAACATCACACGGGTAACAGAGATACCTTCCCCGGATCTCCGCAGCCGCTAGAAAAGAAGTCCTCGATGGCGTTCTGAGGACAACCGGAGGTACATTAAGCCACACGACAGCCGACGCCACATCATCACCGGCATAGTCTGGGAAGATCTTCCCTTTCCCTTTATCTCGGAGGAAACGGCTCCCTGAGGAGGAACCGGATCCCACAGATCAAGTCCCGCCCCGCCGGGACTCAGGAGGATCCCTCGCCCCTTGGCCAGAGCCACCTATCCTAAGAGCAGCCATAATATGAAGATGAGAAAGAAGTTACCTTTTTTTTGTTAATTTGGAGAAGACAAGGGAACGAAGGCGGCACGAGACTCCGAGTTTATGGAAAACCCGAAACAGAGGGAAGATCGAGGAAGAAGTTGGGATCAACGCAGCCGGGGATCTTATATACAAGACCCAGGGGCGAATTCGAAACGCCTGACAGGAACGCGTGGCAGGCCCCAAAGAGCCGGCGGTGTTTCGAAATCAGCGCCAAGGGAAGTCCAATCGGTCCACCTCATCATAACCTTCATTTATGACCGCGCCTCGACTGACGCGCCACTCGGAACCCCAGGAGTCACATCGGTCGAACCGAGCCGGCCGAGGCCGATCGGCCCCACCGATGGGGGCAATTGATACGTCTATTTTGCGGAGGCCCAACAGCATGGGCCCAAAGGCACAACCTACTACGCGAAGTCACGGGGGGCCCAAGCCCACCAAACGAAGCCCGAAAGAACATGGAGCCAGAAACCCAACTACCGATCAGAAGCCCGTCTGCGAGATCAGGCCCGCCCGACAAATCCCCCTAGAGGACCCCCGAACGGTGATCCGACCCGACCCCGAAAACGCGCAAGTCACTCGCCCACTCCAGCGATAACCGTTCCCCCAGGCCCGCGACCACTTAATGGCCGTTATGGGGAGGTGCTGGCATGGCGCAGGGAGCGGCGATGGGGAGGCGGATTGAGGGGGCACGATCGGGGGTGGACGAAGGACGTGAGTCATGGGCAATCACGACGGGAGGCCTATAAAAGGGCTAGAAGGATGACTAGACAGAGGACGACATCTCAGGTAACTAAACCCTAAGGTACTCCATCAACGACCTAGTTCCCCCATTTCATCTCCTTCCTCCCCCGCTCGCGCCAGAGGACGTCGTTCCGATCTCCTCTCGAGTCGAACCGTCTCCGCCGAGCCTCCTCTTTCAGATCATCATCTGACTTAGGCATCGGAGGGGATTTGGCCGGAACCAAGGTCCGGCCCCCCTGACGAGTGTTCTCGTCTGTTCAGGAGGACGTCAGATCCACGGGCTGAGCCTTCCCCTCCACCCCACGCCGGCCATGCATCAAGCAAAACGACCGAGGCTACCATTCGTCGTCCGACCGGCCGAGGCCGAGCACGTCCATCCGAGCCGAGGCTTCCCCTCCGCTCACGAGGCGTCGAGGCTACCCCTCGTCGTCCGACCGTCTGAGGCCGAGCATCTCACACCGGGCCGAGGCTTCCCCTCAGCCCCCCTCGAGGCCGAGGATCCAGACCTGGCCCAGCTGACGAGCTCCACGTCGTCTGCAACTCCGATTCGCGTCGCGTCTGCACGGGCTCGACGCACCCGAGGGACCCAAGTCGGCCCCTTGACCACGTTGACCGGGAAGTCCACGGTCAACGCTTTTGTAGTGAGAAAACACTCTGAAACAACATTGATTTACTTCCTCACCATTTCTGCAAGCACTTAACACACACATCAAAACGTTCACAAATGTTTGTCATCATCAAACCATAAATCCTAGATCGTTGTATCAAATAATCTCCCACTTTTGATGATGACAAACCAATAGAGATTTGCACTTAGTGTGAAGTGTAGTGATACATGATGTTCAAGCACACACGCATGCACACAAGCATGCAATACAATAGCACTAGTTTGTCTACCGTGCTCCCCCTATTTTCATGCTCCCCCTTGATCATGTACCAATACGGAATATCAAATTAATATCAAATCTTTCCCAAAAAATTTCTCCCCCTTTGTCATCATCAAAAGTTATAACACGAAGTCAAAATCATATACCATACAAAAAGAGAGCATTTTAAGCCAATACCAACAATTGCATGTAACAATCATGGAATAATCAAGTCAAAATCCAATGAAATTAAACAACTAAGACTTCAAACACCAACATGTACGTGTGATAATTAAAATTGAAGCACATATGGAGAATCATTTAAGAAAGTCATCCAAAACCAATCCACATTTTCCACATAACATTCTATCACCTAGGATTGATTTTTCCCACCTCATTAAAAATGAGTTCAAGTTACCACACCCCAAAACATAGCCTATAAGGACTCTTAGATGTGGGGGTGACATTTCTTGACGAGTAAATACACCAACGCTAAAGTTTACCCATAAAGCTTATGTTGGATACTCGTGGGTAATACCGTTGCCAAGGATTGTATCCATTTTCCATACAGAGCAATTATCTTTTGTTTTCTCATTTTTTTAAATTCTTATAACAACAATTTCTTTTGCTCAATTTTTATCCATGGCAAGGTATATCATATCCTTTAGATATTCAGTTAAATTTTCCTCCTACATTCACATTCCATACTTCATAAACAATATCTCCAAATATGCAACAATAATAATACATGTGGAAGTGAAGTAGGTGGTGTAGAAATCAAGTTATTTTCAGTCATTGAACATGCCATGAATATTTAGAAAGATGAACATGCACATGTAGCAAAAGAAATAATACACCAATTTCTACATGGATAGGAAAATCATTCGTGCATACTTCAATAATGAATCAAAGAGAAAAGATACACATTTAAGCACCATTTTTTTTTTCAGTTTTTCAGTTTTTTTTAATGCATGAAGTACTAAAGCAAACATGAGATGCAATCACACAAACAAACAAAAATCATGCAAACATAGCAATGCAACTACTAGCACACAAACAAAGAAAAGTCACGCACACAAAAAGCTATGAAGGTATGCATTAAGTTCAAAGAGAAGATATACCTTCGCGTCACCGTTTGACTAAGGAGCTAAAAAATAATGAAACATTCAATTTATCGCTCCTCGTCAAATTTCCGTCTCACCTACAAAAAAGGTGTTATGTGTGACCTTGGAATCCAACAAGGTCCACTAGTGTCAGTCAACAAAGATTTAGGAACCCATATCTGTTTGAATTTAATATTGGAGTTCCCATATTTGTAATGATACGATGTGTGATCAACACTATCACATGTAAAACACTTTGCATAAACATTTTTAGCAATAGAGGGCACATTGTGAAATTTTTTATACTTAGTCTTTTCAACATTTTTAGCGCTAAATCCAAGGCCACGCCTATTATTGCCATACAATTGCTTTTCAAGAATAATGTCCAAATTTTGTTTTCCAATGGAAAATCTCTTTAATGACAATTCTGGGGTGGTGACTTTGGATTTCAAGATATCGTTTTCATTCACAAGCAAAGTGCATTTACTAATGAAAGATTGCTTGTTTTCCTCTTCTTTCTTTTCAAAATCCCTCATTTTTTCTTTAAGTTCAAGATTCAGCATGTTAATCTTTTCAGAAAGCAATTCATTTTTAGTTTCAAGCTTTATCTTATCTAGCTTATACATGCTAATATCCTTTAATAAAGAGGGACATGAAAGACAATCAATTTTTCAGGCAAGCTAGCTTTCTCTTTTTCTAAAATAGTGATGGTAGATTTGCATGAAACAAGCTCTTGTTTAAGATTTTTCATTTCTATAGACATGTCATACTCAGTTTGTTGCATATTAAAATTATCATTCCTATAACATTCCACATCAGCTTCTAGCTCATCAATTCTATGTTACATTCCTTTACAGATTTCTAAGAATTCAGATTTAGTGGGAGATTCTACCTCATTGTGTTTGGCCATCAATGCCATGCAGGAGTGGGCTTCATGTTCCTCATCCTCCTCCTCAGCTTCGCTATCCATGTCCCACGTCAGCACTTTCGTTTTTCCTTTTACAACTTGAGCTGTGTGTTGTTGTGGACAATCTTTTATGTGGTGCTCTTTCTTCCTGCATTTAAAACATTCACTTCTATTAATAGCTTTCTGATCATATGAATTTCTACCAAAATTAGAATTATTAGAACGAATGAACCTTTTTCCCATCTCAGCTCTTCCTTGATCAGTCTGAATGTATCTCCTGAAGTTTCTGACCATTAGGGCTTGCTCTTCATCAAGATCGTCATCGTTAGCTTGAAGAGCTAATGATGTGGAAGCTTTGGTCTTCTCTTCAGGTTTCTCTCTGGCTTCTATACTCTGCAACTCAAGCTCGTGTGACATTAGGTTGCCTATCAAGTCCTCCACTTTCATTGTTGATAAGTCCTTAGCTTCTTGAATAGCGGTGACTTTAGGCCTGAACGAGCTTGGTAGCGCCCTTAAGATCTTTCGTACCTGTTCATGGCTAGAGTATGGCTTACCGAGGGAACTGGATTTGTAGACGATGTCTGTGAACCTCGCAAACATGTCTTTAACTGATTCTATTGGTAGCATGCGGAAGCTCTCATATTCTGTGCTCAGCAACGCAAGTCTGGATTCCTTTACTTGCGATGTTCCCTCGTGTGTCACCTCCAGAGTATGCCAGATTTCCTGTGCAGTTAGACAATGTGAGATACGATTAAACTCAGATTTATCAAGAGAGCATATAAGCGCATTCATAGCTTTACCATTAAGAGTATAAATTTTCTTATCAGCTAAATCCGACTTGTCTTTAGGCTTAATCATAACAGTGTCTTCAATTTTAATAGTGGGTAGACTATAACCATTTTCAACAATATCCCACACATCATAATCTACAGACACTGGATAGATTTTCATCCTAGCCTTCCAATATGCAAAGTCTACACCGTTAAATTTAGGGGGACGGGCTATAGACTGACCTTCAGCAAAAGCACAATCAGATATATTCATGGTCATCTAAAAATCTAGACTAGATCCTCTAAACTGGCTCTGATACCACTTGTTGGATCTGGATAGTAGCCTAGAGGGGGGGGGGGAATAGGCTATTAAAAATATTCGTGCAACCCACAAAAAATCCCACACAGTTATAAGTACAGACAGAGTAAATAGAATGCAATCACAGTGTACGCACAGATATACCCTAGTTCGGTCATCCCCACGACCTACTCCAGCCCCCGAAAGCAAATACTAGATAGATGTGTAACCCTGTACAGCTACAATGAGTCAAGATCCCAAATCTACTCTCACCTAGCTCGTACGCACACCACGTGCTCTACACTCTCAATCTAGTCAGATGCTCTCCCTCCGTGAAGACTCCCAAAGTCGTCAGGTCCCCAAAAAGTAACAAAGAAGGTAAAATTTCCCCTACAGAGGTCGCTACACCGTTACAAAGATAAATAAATAGAGTTTTAGAAATGCTCAGTAATGGTGTGTCGTCTCTGTCATTCAGCGCGTGGTCAGATCAATCTGACAAGTAGTAGTTTCTGATGTCTCCTCAATAGTTCTGCTCCACTCTCGATGAAACTTGCGCCTTCCCAAAAAAATTGAAAGTTGCGGCACGTGACTCTTAACGATTTCTCAACGAGAATACAATGATGCGCGTATGTCTCCTCCTTATCTTGCGGCCTGCAAAAAGCAAGAAACAAAAATTATTCAAATAGGAACAGACACATGCAACCCTTTATAAAAGAAAGATAGCCTATAGTAGTTGATCCTCAACAATTAAATTAACAAGTACTCCCCTCTGCCTTTTTACTGTTGATCTCTTAAAAAAATTCGGCTTGTGCACGCAAAAGTCCCTGCACACAAAAGTTTCGGCTGTGCACACAAAAGTCCCTCTTGATGAAGATCCCAAATAAATGAAAGTGCTCTTCTTTTAAAAATTCTTTGAGAACCAAAAACAATTCGGCTTGGGGGATTTTTGCATGTGAGAGCCTGCAAAAAAAAGTAAGATATTAAATTTTGTCAATGAATCAACCCGGGCTCATGGAGAGTTACTTCATGAGAGAAATCAAAAATAAAAGGAACGGCCTTTGGAATTTTGTAAATAAAAGAAAACACAAAGAACTTCTCTTTAGAATTGGCCTCCCTCCTTTACAATTCGGCCGGCCTCTCTCTTTTGTGCCCATCAGCTTCAAGCTTCGATCTTCCCCTTTTTTTTGGTTGCAGCTGTCCTCTGAAGTTTGGAAGATTTCGACAGATTTTCAAAGCCCAAAGCAAATAAAGCACTTGTTTTTTTTGATGAAGAAGTGCTGCTCTCGGTGATCAAATAAACCCTTAAGCAATAAGAACAGCTCTCAGCAAATATAAATCACACCACAAAAAATCGGCCTTCTCTTTGGTCTCCTTTCTGTGCGGCACTTGCAATATGTTGCCCTCTTTTAATTCGGTAGGAGGATGAAATCGCTTGGACGGCTCTGTGAAATTTGCGGCTTCCCTCACACAAAAACGCACGCCCCAAACCCTATTTTTTTGATTGGCCCCTGGGTTGTGTTCTTTTTGGATTTTTGATGGCCTTCAAAAAAAAGCTCCTCTTGTTTCGTTTTTTTTGATGCAAACAGCAAGTGCAAGTGCGGCTCTTGAAAAAAAACCAAACCCTTAAAAAAATTGATGATGATTAAAAGGGCCGGCCTCTCTAAATTAATATTGAAAAAAACACCCCACAAACTTCGACAGCAGCTTTTAAAAATGATGGGCTCTTGTTTTTTAAAAATTTGTTTCTCTCTCAAAACCTTGATCTTGATGTGTGCGCCTCTAAATATCAGGGGTATACTAGGGTTTCTTTGGTGCGGCTACCCTAGAAAATAGGAATTGATGCAATCCCTAATTGGTGTAAAATATTGAATAAGAGTTGCTCTTATCTCCCCTCATCCCCTTCATATTTGACCAAGTCTTCCTTGCTATGTGAATGGCTCTTTGACCAAGTCACCGTGGAGTGTGTATAGCAATTTGTCCAACACATTGATTTACTTCCTCGCCATTTCTGCAAGTACTTAACACACACATCAAAACGTTCACAAATGTTTGTCATCATCAAACCATAAATCCTAGATCGTTGTATCCAACAAACAAACCCATAAACGATTTGAGCAATGAGGAATGAAAGTGTGAAGTGTGATGTAGGATGTAATGCAATATGAGATATAAAATGAACAAGCATTACAAGCATGCAAAACAAATGTAGCAAGTAGATATGCATGCTCCCCCTCTTTCCAAGCTCCCCCTATTCATGTATTTTCAATCTCCCCCTTCAACCAATAATACCATTCAATAGTACCAAATCTTTTTCAACACCAACACTTTTCTTCCCTTTGTTATCATCAAAAGTGGAATAATTAAGTCATCAAATATTACATGCAAAAATAGAATATTATTGATTACAACCATCACTTACATGTCATTTTCCTTAAAGTAGGCAATTCAAGTTCAGAGAAAATCATAATTTAGACTTCACCACCAATGTGAAAGTGTGACCATATAAACATTGAAGTACAAAGAGAGATTCAATTTAGAACATCAACCAAATCAATCCACATTTTCCATTAAACATGAATATCACTAGGATTGATTTTTCACACCTCATTAAAAATGATTTGAAGTTACCAAACCCCAAAACATAGCCTATAGGGACTCTTAGATGTGGGGTTGGCATTGCTTGACGAGTAATGTACACCAATGCTAAAGATTACCCATAAAGCATATGTTGGATACTTGTGGGTAGTGTACTTGCCATGAATTGTATCCATTTTTCATACGGAGAAATATTCATGTAAATTTTTTTCATATTCATTTCTTTTTGTGCTCAATTTTTATTCATGGCAATACACATCATATCCCTTAGATAATTCAATTTTTATTCATCATACATTCACTTTCCAACATTCATCAAAAGAATCTCCAAAAGTACTAGAAGTTTAGTATTCATGGAAGTGCGTATGTAGGTGTAGAAATCAAATTAATCATTTTATGAAGCATGTCATGGCTACCAAATAGTTTCTAACATGCGCATGTAGCTATACCAATAATACAATGACTTCTACAAAGGATACGAATGAACATTCAAGAAATACCACTTATCATGAATCATAAAGAGGTATTCATTATGCACAATTTTTTTTATTTTTGGTTTTTCAATTTTTTTTGTTTTTTAAAAAAGAACTAAAACAAAACTAAAAAGCAAGCAAACAAGCACACAAACAAAAATTAAGTCAGGCACACACAAAATCTATGAAGGTATGCAATGAATGCAAAGAGGGAAAAGAAATATACCTTCGCGTCGCTATTTGTTTAAGGAGCTAAAAGAATGAAGCTTTTAATTCATTGCTCCTCGCCAAATCTCCATCCCACCTACATGAAAGGTGTTAAGTGTGACCTTGAAATCCAACAAGGTCCACTAGTTTTAGCCATCAAAGTTTTAGGAACCCACACTTGTTTAAACTTTATGTTTGTATTCCTAAACTTACAATAATAAGATGTGTGACCAACACTATCACAGGCAAAGTATTTTGCATGCATATTTTTCACAATAGAAGGCACATTGTGGAATTTCTTAAATTTGGGCATTTTAACGTTTTTCAGACCAAATTCAAGTCCTCTTCTATTATTGCCGTATAATTGATTTTCAAGTATGGTATTCAACGAATGTTTACCAATGGAAAATTTTCTTAATGACACTTCTAGATTAGAAACTTTGGATTTTAATAATTTATTCTCATCCATAAGCAAAGTACCATTTACTTATAAAGCTCTCTTGTTTTCCTCTTCCTTCTTTTCAAACTCAATCATTTTTCTTTTAAAGTCATTATCCAACATGCAGAATTTATCATTAAGCTCTCTAATCACATAGTCTTTTTCAGTTTCGAGCTTAGTCAAATCTAGCTTAAGCATGCTAATATCATTCAACAAGGAAGGACAAGTAAGACAAGTAGCTTTTCAGGCATGCTAGTTTTTTCTTTTTCTAGTGACACAATTTTAGCGTTACATGCAACAAGTTTCTCTTTAAGAATATCCACTTCATCAGAAATGTCAAAGTTTTCTTTTTGTAATTTAAAGCTAGCATCCCTATAATCATTCAACGTGAGTTCTAGCTCATTAATCTCATTTTTCATTCCTTTAAAAACATCTAACAATTCAGCTTTAGTAAAGGAATTTACCTCATCGTTGTTTGCCATTAAACAAACGACAGCTGTAACGCCTCGCTCCCCGGGATACCCGATAAGTACGAATCCGTATCAAGTATTTCCGAAGAGGCGGGTGTTACGAAGGAAATACAAAATTTCAAAACTCAAGCAACAGGTCCACTGCGCACTGCTTGGACAGTACCTGTAGCATTCCAACAATACAGAAACACAAAAGGGACTAACAACATAAAAACCGATATAAATAAAACACTGATACATATAAATATACAACTATCCAATTACAACATCACTTATACAAAACTTATATACAACATAACAGCTCACACCTCGCCAAAGTACAAAACACACCCCTCCAGACCTCTCACATGCTCGCACCATTCTCAACTCCAACCTGCTGAACTAATGGGCCTCCAACTCCACGATCCAACACCTGAAAATTATCAACGGGAACACGTCACAACGTGATCCAGTAGGAATACCCATCTCTATATAGAATATTATCCAATGCAATCAACTATATGATATGAAATTACTGTAGACATAAGACATGACATGTCACATTGCTTTAACATAAAGAGTAGCTATAAGACAAGTATACATCGTTGGTGTAGCTTGCCTTCCAACTTGTGTGAGCTTTGCTCTGGTGAACCCGAAACTAGTGAGCACCTTTTCTTCCTCTGCCCATACTCGAACTATATCATGCGAAGAGCTTTGCTAAAGCTCAATGCACAGGGGTCGGCGGTTCTTTCTCTCCCAGTGCTTGGAGACTATTTCATGACTAAGTATAATAGAAAAGGGAAACTTGGGCTTCTTGGTAAGACAGTACTTGCGACTACCGTTTGGCATCCGTGGCGTGAGCGTAACAGACGAGTCTTTGAGCACAAGATGAAATCCAAGATAGATCTCTTTGAGGATATAGCATCAGATGTGAGACTTATCTTGCGTCGTTCAGAGGATGGGGAGGTTGAAGCTCAGGCAGCATATGCTAATTGGGACATCTTAGATCATGGTTAGCATCCATCGTGTACCAACTTTGTAGTGCATGTATTTTGTTGAGTATCTTGTTGAGTTCCTTGGTTCTGTACATGGGTGTTGGACTAACTTATCTAGGGTGACGACGCTTGTGTCCTCTCCCCTAGTCTTTTGGAAAGGCACTATGTACACAACCCGCTTTGTACTTTTTGTTTATACTTTAATAAAGATGAAACTTACCCTGCAAAAAAAAAAGTATACATCGTCTTCTATAAAGATGGCATGTCGCATTAAGGCATATGATTCCACATGTTAGAAAGAGTAGGAACTTCAACAAACTAGCAGTTCGCATCACAACTTGCATTATTTGATTGGAAACTAGTTAGCAACAAGAATTGTGATTCATGGCTACATGTATCTTAAAGTGACATGAACCTTAGAAGCAAGATGGAATATGTTAGTGACATGAACTTCACTATGTGGCAGCTTAAACTTTATTAGATGGTAGCGTGCATGCCTAGCAACCAACATTATACTACCTTATGACCTGAAGTTTAGCTTGCAACAAGACCCAATTTCCTTAGAGCATCATTTTTGGATTTAAGGGCTAGTAAATTGGCATTTAAAAATAAGCAACTAACATGCCGCAAGAACAAATTTCATATTTACTACTAATATGATTCAAAGCATCCTTTTTGGCTATTGTTGAAATTATGTTAACATGCAAGCGATAACTAGTGGCAAGTCATAGCAACATAAATGTAACATAAGAGGAGCATATGCCTATAATAGTTGGCATGCCAGAGCATTACGAATTGAACATTAGGGTAAGCTTAAGTTTCAATGGGTAGCGAGACATGGTACTTTGCAAAGTAACCTGGAGGTGGCCTTAGAGACAATGAAGCATGAGAGGGCACTCACATATAAACACAACTTTCATTCTACACAATTCATAAACACAACTTCATTATATACTAACTTTATTATTGCATGCTTTGCAATATCAAAGGAAACAATCAACAACATTTAGAATTACATCTAACAACATTAGGATGCCATAGAAGTAACTTAAGGGAACAATAAAACTAGCATGCACTGAAAGAGGGGTTAGCATGCTAGGTGAACCTTGTTTCATTCTCAATACCATATAGTTGATAACAATGCCACATGAACAATGGTTGACTAGCATGCCATTAATTTGAAAGGATTAGCCGACATCATGAATCATTATAGAATTAAAATACTAGTAAGCATTAACATGCATTTAAATGTAAGGACTTTGGAGTTAAATATTGACATGCAACTAGAATCGTTTTCCATGTTCCTTACTACATCATTGTGAACTATGATAATAACATGTAATATGAACCACTCTCCATGCTACAAGAACTTCTCAACAAAACCATACCACACTACACTTCATGAACCATTATCCTTAATGCCATGACAATGTGAATGCTGAACCTTGAACCTTTAAGTTTTCCCCCTTCAACATAACCATTCTCCCAAAAACAAACACAACTTCAATAAAGTCCACTTGCACTATAAACCAAGTTCTATAAAACATCTTTAACCATTAAAAATGCGACTAGGATTAAGAACTTTTGTAAGCTACTTAGCCATTCCCACAATTAGTTGCAATATTAAGCAATTTTGCATAAAGTAAACATTCACAATCTAATGAGAATTGCATGAAGACCAATCCTATACACAAATTAGTTTTACACGAATATGAAAACTAATGTGATTCTAATTTTCATGCTACCTAAACATGGAGCTTGGTTAGAATAAACATTACTTAGTGATATGCTTATTGCCATTTACAAAGAGCCTTTAAATGACTACTAAATCTTGAGGAAACATGCAAGCCTGGGCAACTTAGCAAATTTACCAACCTACTAGCTCTTCTTAAACAAATTGTGGAAACTTAGTATCCAACATGTAAACTATTAATAACTTAGCTCCTAAGATGTGAGTTTTAGCAACATTAGTAACTTTAGCATGGTTCCTAATAGGAATTAGTTCATCGGTTTCTTAAGGAACAAAATCTTGGCAATAAACCCAACTTGCTTAAGAAGACCCCATCTTTAATCTCAATAATGCGAGATGGCAACCTAGAAAGGCAACACAAGGGATGTCATCATTTCCTTTGTATGCCAACACATGACTTGCAACTTTGGCATTAACATTCCAAAAAAAGAACCTTTAACGAATTGTACAATAAGTTGCCATAAAACTACAACTTAATTAAACCACAATAGATTTGTCCCAGAATACAATCATCAACAACTTACATAGGGGATGACATTTAAAATGATGACATCCTACCAACCACAACACCTACAAATGAGGTACCCTACAAACAACAACAACTACTACTACTACCACACCAACACACCAACACCACCAACACCAACAAATCATAAATACAACCACAAGTCATACAATCATAGATACAACCATAAATCACATATAATGCTCAATGATGCCATGATGCGCATGAAATACAAATAATGTAATGCAATGCAATGCAATGGGATCCCAAGAATGAGCCAGCGTGCATGTGTATCATGCACCTACTCCGTTATCAACGTGGAGCCACATAATGGATCAAGCGGTTGCCCACGGCAACTTCTACCGCCTCCTACCGCGACAATTTTGTCCATGCCCGTGCACTCCACCTTCGTGTCCCTAATAACATCTTAATATCACAACCCATGTGTATGGGTAACCCCTTACAACATCAACCATCTCCCATCAACATATTCAAGAAAACATCATAATGGAGAACCAAGTGCAAAAGAAGCATTCATGCACCATTCTCATCAAAACCTCATTTGTGAAGATTAAGATTAATTGGCAACATGAACTAATCTCTAAATTCCTCCTTAGTAAACATGTTGTAAGAATGCAACATAAAAAGCAATATTTGAGATACAAATACACCATGTTACATTAAAATACAACATAAACCAACCAACTCAATTGAACACGTTTCATAGCACGAAACTGAAAGCAAGATAACAACTTGAGCATGTGTAGATATAAATTCATAGCAAGGAAGAAAAGATATTTATAGATAAAGCTAACCTCTATAACTTGACCACATTTAGGTTGTTGGGCTTGTATCATTTTTCACCCCCGCCTTTCCCACTCCACCCCATATGATTATACTACCATAACATTGCCCCCATAGCCAATTTGGTGCAAGCATTTCTCTCTAATTTCATTCATGACTTCGTGTAGACATTTTGACAAACACCTAGTTGGCATGTATAGCATGAACTAGAAAACAATAGAAAGCAACATAAGGCTTAAGCAAGGTAGCAACTTAATGCATTAATTCAATTGAAGACGACCCAAGGTAGTAGCAAGTTTGCCATCCCTCTCAAAATATCTCTCATTCTCCCATTTCAATAACTCAAGCCCAAGTAACACATATCCCCATTCATTTTTACTAACAAGAACAACCATAACACCATACCATTTATCAATAATAACAACCATAATAATAAAATGAACTATAACAATAATCTTGATACTAATAATAACATGAAACATATTAATTTCATAACATGAAGGGATGCATCTCCATAATGAAAGATAATCTTATTAACATTGTTTCAGAGTGTTTTCTCACTACAGAAGCGTTGACCGTGGACTGCCCGGTCAACGTGGTCAAGGGGCCAATTTGGGTCCCTTAGGTGCGTCGAGCCCGTGCAGACGCGACGCGAATCGGAGTTACAGACGATGTGGAGTACGTCAGCTGGGCCGGGTCTGGATCCTCGGCCTCAAGGGGGGCTGAGGGGAAGCCTCGGCCCGGTGTGAGATGCTCGGCCTCGGACGGTCGGACGACGAGGGGAAGCCTCGGCGCCTTGTCTTGATGCGCTGCCGATGCGGAGCGGAGGGGAAGCCTCGGCTCAGAGGGAAGCGCTCGGCCT
>JAULAV010001202.1:0-37206 GCA_030789695.1 Scilla litardierei
TCATCCAGGTCATGGAGTATCTCGTGGTGCCCCTTTGCCAGTTCACCCCCTGTTCGATTGCGGTATTGACGGGCTTCGCGATGCTCTGCCATACCCGTGGTCTGGAGCCGTCTCTCCCCCTTCTCTTCTACTTTTATCAGATCCAGACGGTCGGCCCGGGGTCATGGTTGCAACTCCGGGCCCGCTCGAGGAGGGAATGCATGATCGGGCTGCCCCGCTGGTCGGGGGATTGGAGCTCGGAATATGTCTTCGTGGTTTTCCTGGAGGGTGCCCAAATTCTGACAGGCTGGGACGGGTCGGTCCGGCCTTGCTCCACGCTAGCCCTCTCGGAGGCGGATCAGGCGGCCGCGCGCAGCTGTCGACCCTCCCCTTGGAGGCGAAGTCCATCTGGACTTTGTTGGACGACCTACTCCTGAAGGCCGTCTTGTGGTCTCCGGGTAGGTCGCTTTTTCAGTCCCGGATTGTCACGTAGCTTACCCTGATTTCGGCTTCCCTTGCAGGAATGGCCGGTCGCGAGTTCACCCGCGATGTCGATGAGCTGATCCGTCGTGGAGCCGCTCGGAGCCGGGGCAGTACCTCTGGAAGGGCGCCTCGGCGGACCGTTGAGGAGGAGGTGCGTCGATCCGAGCCTTCCGTGGGCAAGGTGGTGGCCGTGCCTCCCGCCTCTTCTTCTGGCGATCTCCTCTCCAGGGGGGTCGCAAGGGCCGGATCCGCCCCATCGGTCCAAGAGGAAGGGGGTAACGATGGGTCCGGTGCAGTCCCTCCTGCCCTTGGCGTGCCCCCTTTTATCCTCGAGGGTGGAGATGGGGCGAGGCGGAAGCGCTCCCCCTTGGCACCCGCGGAGCCTCACGGTGGGAAGAAGAGGAAGGAAGATGCGGAACCCTCCAGCCCGGCGTGTTCCGTGCTTCCTGCGGCGACCACCGGGGGTCTTCCGATGGCCCTGACAACCACCCCCGTCGCAGCATCCTCGCCTCCATTGCCGGGGATCGGCGCCCTGCTGGCGGGCAGCTCGGCCTCCCTCGAGGCCACCCCTGGGAGCTCGGTGTTCGTCGACCGAGCCCTGGCCCAGCAGGTGGCCGAGGGCTCCGTCCTCCCCCGGGACCACAGTCTCCTCGAGAGGATTCCCGCCGACAAGGTGTCAGACTCCTTGGTCTGGATCCTTCAACAGGTTCGGCCATCTTGCTGTCCTTTCTTTCCCTTCACTCTCTTCTTAGCTCATGTCTCGTCTTCCAGGGTTCAACGCTCGCCGTGGAGTCGCAGCGCCGAGCCATCCATTTGAGGGAGTTGGAGGAGTCCTCCGTGAGGGCCCACGAGCGGGCCGGGGCGGCGGAGGTAGCTATGACGGAGGCCCAGATGGAGTCTCGGCATTTCAAGCTCCGCGTGGCCGAGCTGGAGGGACGAGTTGGTGACCTCCAGGGAAAGTTGGAGGACGCTCGGCAGTCGGCTGAGGAAGCGGCGGAGTCGTTCCGTCTGGAGAGGGAGGAGCTTCAGAGGGAATTGTCGGATCGGCGTCAGGTGGCGCGGCTTACGGAGGAGGTGGAGAGGGGTGTCGTCGGGACCCTGGGGGAGAGGATCTTCGAGGTTCTCAGGGAGGCCTTCGGTACGTATGAAGGCCTCATCGGCCCTCGGATCGTCGAAGTCGTCCAGTCTTCCTTCCGGGAATGTGCGGAGCGCGTTCGGCAAGCCCCTCCGCCGGTCGATCCCCCTCGCTCCGAACAGGGGGAGGTGCCTGGGTATGCGTCCTCTCGGTCTCGGGCCCCTTAAGTCATCCTTTCCCGGCCTGCCACCCTTGTTTTTATCCTCAAATTTTTTAGCATTCGCTTCGCTTTGGGCCAGTCTACTTGAGATGGATCCCTGACCCCGCTGTCTCCTTCGACTTCGCTACCGGCTCCCTGCTTCAGAACCAATAATTGCTGGTTGCATGGATGTTCGCTTAGGCCAGCAGCTTTAGGTCCTTGGTCGACCGATTTTGCTCTAGTTTCTGTAGGTGACGAACTTTGTTGTCCGTCGAGAGCGGATTATTTGTAGAGAGGTCTCTTCACTTCGATTTCCTGTAAATACAACACACTTTTGTACCTTGGTTAACTGTTATAAACGAAATTGACTTACTCGAATTTCTCGCGTGTTTTGCTTTGTTGCTTCGTCCTCGGCCTAGGACCGGTTGACGCCCGAGCTGGCTGGGTGAATTACCTCCTGATTTACGAGTGATGGAGTCAGTCGGCGAGGGCGAAGCTCCTCGGCTTATGACCGGTCGGCGTCCGCGCTGGCTGGGGGAATTGCCCCCAGACTTATGAGCGCATGAGTCGGTCGGCGAAGGCATAGCTCCTTGGCTTAGGACCGGTTGGCGTTGATCGCACCCCGGATACACGCCCGAGGCGACGGTTGTAGTTTTACCGCAAGCGCACGGTGTAGCGGTAAGCGGGATATCGAACACAGGGAGGACGAATGACCGTGCTTGTTCCAATCAACCTGGCTATCTAAGAAGAGAGATTTGCCTTCGGCGATCCTGTCACAATCGTCAGACAAAGTGCAGAAATATCAAATTAAATAAAGAACGTCTAGGGAATGGGGAATCCCCGCTACTCACCGTATCTCATAAATGTGGTTCATCGGTATCAAAATTGCTAGATTAGGATTTTGGATGAACTAGTTGCAATTGAATGTAGAACCAAGCTCACGCTCTCGCGCTGTTGCCGGTCTATAGCTATCCTAGGTTTGGGTCCAATCTCTTGCAAACCCTAGCCTATGAAAGCTAGCATTAGGATCAACATCATCGTCCAATCGCTCACCGAGTCCATTCTCTTGCAAACTCGGCTCGCGATCTAGATTGGGATAGTTCCTACCCGTCTAATCTCTTGCAAACGGGTATTGGCACGGAATTGCAACCGGAAACCCTAGTATCGGTCCAATCTCTTGCAAACCGATACTACGGAAATTCGATTCCAACCCAATTCGGATTTCTAGGGTTTCCTATCGAATTGGGATCCAATCTCTTGCAAATCCCAATCGATATGAACTCCTAGCTATCCGTAGTAAATCGATCCCAACCTAATCTCTAAATATCGATTCTAGCAAAATTTCTACTAATTCATCACAAATATGAAGTTGGGCTTGTAGGGTTCATCCCCATGCCCCAAGACGTGGAGACTACTCACAACTCATAGCAAGATCACAAAAATAATCATTGAAATAAGCAATAGAATTCATCACAATATTGAGATATGCAATAAAAATAGAATTTTTAGAGTAGAGATAGACAAACCAATGGAGTTCTTCAATTAATCCAACAAAAATCAATAATTGTCTTCTCTCCAATCTCCAAAATAAAGCTAAAAAGTAGATCTAAAAAGCTGCAAAAAATCTAAGAAGAAGCTCTCAAAACTAGGGTAAAAACAGGGGTTAAATAGCCCCCAAAATCGTCCAAAAACTGTGACCAAAATACCCCTGCACAGCCTGTTTTCCGCAGTTTTTGCTACAGGCAGCGCATCGCACTCGGCCGAGTGACAAATGTCGCTCGGCCGAGTGAGAAACCCTGTAATTTTCCAGTAAGTCGGGGCCTTCAGGGGTCTCTACTTCGGGGGCGGCTCGGCCGAGTGAGTTGTCGTCACTCGGCCGATGGCTTCATTGTACTCGGGCAGACGGGATAAGCCACTCGGCCGAGTGGGTCGTCTGAAGCTCAGGCAGCCGAAAAACAGAAACTTGGAGATTTTTGAAGGGCTTCGTCTGGGCACCACTCAGGTGGACGTGATGTCGTCGCTCGGCCGATGTGGTCTCCGTCGCTCGGCCGAGTGCATATAGAAATCGTGTCTGATCTGGTCGGCCGAGCGGTGTTTCGCTGGTCGGCCGAGCGGCTCCTCCACTCGGCCGAGTGAGACACAAAAAATGCCCAGATTGCTTATTTTGGCCTCCTCGTCGCTCCTGCGACGTCCATTCTTCTTCCGCTCCTCTCCAACAGTAAAATACCCCTCGGGGAGGTCGTCGGTGACCGTCTAGAGTAAGCGCATCTCGAGATCACTCCAAATCGCGCCAAATCACCTGAAATGCGACAAAAACAACAAATCGTGAAAAGCATCGCAATATCATCGATATATCGTGAAAAACATGATTTGGGCGATCTAAATGGCATGCAAAAATGCGGGAAAAAGGTGTAAAATAAGGAGTGATCAAAATCCCTCAAGCTTGCCTCTTACTCGGCCTCGAGGAAGATAAGTAAAGGCGAACCCGGTGGATTCGGAAAACGAAAACGGCGAAAAGCGAAAAATGAAAAACGAAGAAGAATGAAAACGAAATAAAATAAAGTAGAAAGAAAGAAGCGAAGAGGTAGGTTGCTAGATTATTTTCTCAGGACGCGGGTTCCACTTACTCATATAGCATGCACTGAATGAAAAATACATGTCAAAGAATTTTATTTTGATATCATAGTATAATAGTGCAAATAGAAATAGAAAACCCACGAACAACGATATAATCATGAAAAACGGAATAATTTTAAAATTAACATCGTCTGAATCATTTAAAGCGGTATACAAATCACAGATCACACACTTTTCAATTGAATGCTTTCTATCAGGAGTATAGGAGTATCACACTATAGAATAGAGAGAATAGAAAAGTATGGATTTCATGAAATGAATGCTAGGCTTAGATTTCTGGATTTCGTAAAGCTAAAAACAATCTCATTGAGTATAGAATATTACTTAGCCTAGGTTGTCGTGCAACGTCAAGTAGTCACTCTCTCACACATCAATGGATCCCCTCCCCCAAGCTTATCTTTAAGCATGGTGGCATAAAAAATATTTACATCCCCATTTTTATATAGCTCCAAAAGTGGTAAAAAGAAAGAAGAAAGAAGGAAAGTGAGATGGGATCTTTTATTGAGCATTTTTCCTCTTTTCTCTCTCTTTTTTTTCTTTTTTTTCTCTTCTCTTTCTTTTTTTTTGATATAGCATATATACACAACGATCCCAACTCAGAGAGAGATAATGATATACAAGAATGTTTTTCTCTCTTTTATTTTTTTAGACAATAGAGATTTGGAGCTAGGAATTAGTAGCGGGGGAAATGCCATATAATAGAATCACCTAGGGGAGATTCACCAATGATTTTAAAAGTAGGGAAATAATGTTCAAGATTTGTGGAGAAAGAAATAGATATACTCTCAGTTCACTCTATAAGACATGCACGACAACTTCAGCAGGGTAATCTAATCTACTCAGTTTCGATCACAAAAAAGCTAACTAATCCAGATTTATCATAGCTAACATCATTCAATCATCCTGAAGTGAAGTGTACAATTCATGCATATAGAAGTGATATAGGAAAAAGAAATCAGTACTCCAGATATAAGCATTCAATGCGTGAATCTTGGTGTGTTTTCTGTGATAGCATACATATGAATATTCAGACTCAGCTAATAATAAAATTTCATCCATTTTCATGTGGAAAAAGTGTGGGTTACTATCTCTAGATGCAAGGCAAGTCATAGCATATGATATCAGAAATAAAATCTAAGACGTGACAAATATAGCATGCATATAGAGTAAGCTAAATCTAACGTCATCATCATCACAGAAAAGTCATCTCTAGCATGAGATGAAAAAAGAAATAAAGATAAAGGGAAAATAGAACTATTTACAATGCGGCACACAGAAAAATAAGAAAAATGTGATGCATGGTAAAATAAAAGAAAAGTGGTGAAAATAAGTGCAAAAGCGGAAAATGACGTGAAAAACTAAAAATAAAGGTGGTAAATCAAAAAGAACGTGAGAACTCACTCTCCCAAGCTAAATGGCACAGTGTCCTCAATGTGCAAAGTGTGGCACACCGAGAGACAAGAAATGGGAGGGGCAAGTGAGGATGCATGCATGGAAAAATGAAAATAAAAAGAAAAAGAAAGAAATTAAAATATGATGCGGACATGATGCATGCACAGATAGGAGTGATACAGGTATATAAGTGGCACCAAAAACTCTCCCTCTCTCCCAAAAAAAGATATATAAAGATATGATCAAAATGAGAATCCCAAAATAGGTGAGGGGAGGGGGGGGGGGTGGACACAAATGCATCAGGACCCAGCAGAAACGGGCAGCACAACGGCAAGGATAATCGATGGCATCAAGGGTGCCTAAGAAGGTGGTGCTGTGAAGGATCCTGCCAAAACAGAGTTAGGATCGATAATATGAAGTTTAGACTTACGCTTGCGTACGCGGCACGGTAGTCTACGAACTTCGCCTTCGGATTCGCCACGACGGATCGAGTCTACTCACGAACGGAGTAAGGCTACTAATCCACAATCTAAATCTCTATTTTAGATTAAGAACTTGGATGGAGGGAGAGGAAATATTTCTGCAGAGCTTCGCTATGAAGAAGATGCATGCATGAATTTCATGCAAAATGTGTTAGGAAAATGGCTACCCTTGGGTCTTATTTATAGCCCCCAAGGTAGTTATTTTAGGGTAAGTTGTTCCTTTGGAACAACTTAATTAAGGTGTACCATGATACATGGCACATTATAAGCTTAAGTTGTACCATATGCATGGTACAACATAAGCTTAAGATATTCCCCCTTTATTAGCCATATGTCGCATGCACTTATGCATATATAATGCGACTTTCCCGCTCATCCAGAGATCCTCTCCGCAAGGGAACAGATTCCCTATGCACACGACTTCGTGTGCGCGACGTTCGAGGTCCGTATTCCCTCGTACATCCCCCACAAGGGTGTACAAACGTCTTCCATATCCAACATCTCCCACTCACACTTGAGGGGATTGTAAGAGAACGTCTTTCCCTTAGTTCTTTGATCTATCATACCGAGAAATAGACCGTGCGACCGTCATGCGCGTAGAGTCTGTTGTTGTGCACTTGTTAGAGATACACAACGACCTCGAAGGTGCAAAGTTGAGTAGTTCAACGCATGCTTTACCCTAGATTATTTCTTCACATTTCTTGTACTTTATATTCAACAATTGAATCCCATCTGGATTACAATTGGCTGGCCAGCTTTGAATCATTAAAGTCCAAATGCGAATATGAAATCAATCTTCCTCTTCTTGCGAACCTTATGATCTTGACTTGATTCGCTTTTCTAACGTGCCCCGCCGAGCCGAATTACCATAGCCCATTAGTAACACGCTAAGATAGCGATCATCTCGTCAAATCTAAAGGAACCAATTGGAGTCCTTGAGGGTAAGAGTTAAGACCAGTATGGCCTTTGAGTCTCACATAATAGCAAACACAATTGCTACTAACTCAGTGGTCGAAATGCATACGTGGTATGAACACGTATTACAACATCACTCCTTTCCCAGGGAGAGTATGTCTTAATGATGTTGTACGGATGAAAGATCAGACACCACAGTGCCTACCTTTTTGAGTCCCCTTACTACTCGTGAAATATTCACGGACTCTCATCCTGCATAAGACAGATAGGATTAAATCCTATGAGATCTCTTTCAAATATCCTTGTGATACAGATCTCAGATCTTTTGTAAGCATCCATATGATGCAGATCTTTCATTCGACTATCTTGTTTAAGTCATGACTCTAAATCATTCGTCTAATGATTTTGACTTTAAACTAGTCTCATCTCTATTTTATCCATCTGATAAGATAAGGCGGTTGCTCATGTGAGAGAGCCAACCTTAATCTGTCCGACATACACACAATTCAGCTGAGATTTCAAAAATGTACACAAACATTTCTTAAGAAATTCATATGCAACGTTGGAAAAAGAACTTATTCTTTTATTAATTTTGATCATTTCTTAGACATGGGAATATATATTAGTACAACTCAGCTCATACGCAATCCTTGGGATGATAAGTGTTTATAAAACACATTTCTGGGGATCGCTTTCGTAAGCTGATCCTCTATCATCTCATGCGTAGATATGTACCTTATGTCTACCTTCTTGGTTTTATCATAGTCTTTTGTAAATCTGCAGTTCCTTTAAGATACTGCATTATTCTCTTAACCGCTTTCCAGTGTTCTTGCCCTGGGTTGGATTGGTAACAGCTTACCATTTCCAACGGCAAAACAGATGTCCGGTCTCGTACACACCATAGCATACATAAGACTATCAACTGCACCGGAATATGGAACTTTTTCCATAATTTCCTTTTCCTTTTGGTTCTTTGGACACGATTCCAGATATAAATTATCGCATATGCTTATATGAATATCAATGGACTTGCAGTCCTGCATATTAAATCGTTCTAGAACCTTCTTTATATAAGTCTCCTGTGAAAGAGAAAGAAGTTTCTTCGAACGATTCCTTGAAATCTTAACTCCAAGGATATATGCGGCTTTTCCTATGCCTTTCATCTCAAATACTGATGAAAGCCAAGCCTTGATACTCATCTCAAAGCCCTTGTCTTTTCCGGCTATTAAAATGTCATCTACATATAGAGACATGATAATATACTTGCTTTTAATCCTCTTGATATATACTCAGTTATCTTCATCAAGCATGGAAAAAATCCATTTGATAAGACAACTTCTTGAAATCGTATATACCATTGCCTCGAGGATTATTTAAGACCATATATGGACTTACGAAGTTTACAAACCTTATGTTTGTTTCCTTCTTTTACAAACCCTGTTAGTTGTTCCATATAGATCTCCTCGTCCAATTCGCCATTGAGAAAGACAGTCTTTACATCCATCTGATGTAATTCGAGGTATAAGCAAGCTACCATCGCCAGAATCAGGCGAATCGAGGTAAAACGCACAACAGGTGAGAAGGTCTCTTCGTAGTCTATCCCTTCATGTTGCGTAAAACCTTTCGCGACAAGGCGAGCTTTATATCTATCTATAGAGCCATCAGCCATATGCTTGATCTTGAGAACCCATTTGTTCCCAATTGCTCTATGTCCTCTGGGTGAGTTAACTAAGTCCCAGACTTGGTTAACTTTTATGGATTTCAATTCCTCCTTCATCGCTTCCATCCATTTGTCTTTTGCAGGGCATGATTCGGCATATTTGAGATTCTTCAAGTCCTTGTTGACTCGAATTTAGATCAATTCTAATATCACTCCCACTTGAAATGTTGTTAGAATTGCTCCCACTTGGATCATTATTCCCGTATGGAATAGGATAATCGTCATTCGTATAATCCATTGGTGACGGTTAAAAAAGAATTTTCGTTTTCACCAAGAATTTCTCCCACTCGAATGAGGTAATCCTTCTTGATCATAAATCTCAAATAAAGATAAGTCCTGACTTATCTCGCCCTGTCTTGGAAACTTATTTTCCAAGAAAGTGACATCCCTCGACTCAAACTCAATTAGCCCACCATTGTCTTCCTGACTAACAAAAATATAACCTTTTGAGTTTTCTGCGTATCGTATAAAGATACATTTCCTTCCCCATGGCCCAAGTTTGCCATACTTATGGGAGGAAATATGTGCGTTGAATGCACAAACTCAAGGTAAAAATGTTTAAGTCAGGAGACCTTTGGTTCCACAACTCATAAGGAGTGGAGCTAACTGATTTCGAGGGTACGCGTTTTAAAATGAAAGCGGTTGTCAATAATGCATCACCCCAAAAGGTGATTGGCAAGTTAGCTTGCGCCATCATTGAACGGACCATTTTTCATTAAAGTCCTATACCTCCTTTCTGCAACACCAATTTGTTGAGGAGTATAAGGCATAGTTACCTGATGTACCATGCCTTTTTCATCATAAAGTTCCTTTAAACTTGTTGATTGATATTCACCGCCCCTATCGGTTCGCACGACCTTAATCTTGCGATCTAATTGATTCTCCACTAAACTCATATAGTTTTTAAAGCAGGTTTAGTGCTTTAACTTTTGTGGGATATCAAATAGATATGACCGAATCGGGTGAAATCATCAATTAAAAGTGATGAAATAGGACTTCCCGCGTCTTGTCTTGACATTCATCGGACCACATATGTCCGAATGGATAAGCTGTATTGGAACCTCGGCCCTTGTGCCGGTTCCAAACGGCTTGCGACAAGATTTCCTCACAAGGCAATGTTCGCAGGTCGACATTTCAACCTTTGAAACATTGGATAGAAGGCCACGTTTGGCAAGTCTATCTATACGCATTGGTCCAATATGACCAAGCCTTATGTGCCAACAAATTATATTAGACTCATTAGTCAAAATATTTGTCACAAGGAAATTTTCATTACATGAGGAAACACATTGTACTTATTACAATAAATCCTTTGAAATACAAACCCAGTACCAATAAAGGAATTATTACAAAAATAGGTCCATATTACAAACATGAAGGAACCAACTATTAACCAAGACCCATTAAATTGACCACAGTATTAATATTCCTTTGAATATATGGAATGAAGAGAACATCATAAAGTAGGAGAGTGTGGCCGTTGTCCAAGTCTAGCTTGCAATTCCCAACGCCTTTCTCTACAACACGTGTGTTGTTTCCTACATTGATCCACTTCATTCCTTGAGTATCCGGTGATACTCCACGAAGGACCGTCTGTCCTTTGCTATGTGGTCGGTGGCACCTGAATCAATTATCCCAAAATGGATTAGATTTCATAAGAAATAGTGAACTAGAAACACATATGTAACTAGTAATACAAGTTACCTCGTCACTTCCACTCGTACACGAACGAGCATAGTGACCGAGCTTGTTACACTTGAAGCACTTGATCCTTTTCAAGTCTTTCTTCTTGTGCCATTTCTTGTGCCCACCCTTATGTTTGGGTTCCTTGGTGGACTCAGGTTGCTTATTACGTTCATTAGAAGACTTCGAACGATCTTTACGTTTCTTTCCCCCGTGTGAGGAACTAGCAACCATGTGCACTTCTGCACTTGGCTTGGCAGCCGCAAGCCGCTCTTCCTCTAATTCGAGGTTCTTGGAAACATCGTTGAAGGTCTTGATGCTCTCATTATGAGTGAGATGCATCTTCATCTGATCCCACCCATTTGGTAGGGAACGTATGACTGCTTGGATTTGTTGCTCATCCGTGAGCACATGACCTGCGTCCTTTAACTCTGAGATAAAGTTCGCCATATGTCGCAGATGTTTCCCCATGGAATGATCTGGACGTTTCTTATATGTATCGAACTTTATAGTTAAGGCGCGAAGTTTGGACACCGATGTGCCACCGAACTTCTCCTCTAGCTTGGACCATATGTCCATGGCTAGGTCATATTCTCGGAAGATGTGCATTATGTCATCAGCCATACTGCTTAATAACGTAATGCGCGCTATCTTATTCTTCCGAGACCAAGCATCAAAAGCTTCCTTGTCTCGTCTGTGTTGGGCCGTAGTGCCCAACTCGGGTTCAATCATAACGTTCTTTAGAGTTTCGAGCACTTCTTGCTCCTCTAGAACGTATTGTATCTTTATGGACCAAAGTTTGTAATTATCGCCGTTGAGTTTTTCACCTTTGTTTAACTCAGCGACGATATTCTTTGAAGCGGAAGACATTTTACTTTTAAAATGCTGCAAAAAACACAAAACCGAAGGTTCGATCAAAAACATTGCATAAAAAATTCTTAAAATATAACTCCCACTTGAAATGATAATAGAGTATCCCATTTGGATAGTTCTAAAAATTCAAATCCCACTTGGAATTATATTATATTTGATAAGTTACTTTCGAAAAATATTGAAGATGTTGTTCTCGAATCGAAAAGGTCTCTATGATTCCAATCACCATCTAGAACAACTTTCAATATTCCCCCATCACTTATCAAACAATAGTACTCTTATAGTACTAGCAGCGGAAAACGAGTATTTGATAAGTTACTTTCGAAAAATATTGAAGATGTTATTCTAGAATCGGAAAGGTCACTACGTTTCCAGTCACCATCTAGAGTAACTTTCAATATTTCTCCCTCACTTTATCAAATGTTAGTACTCTTATAGTACTATGCAGCGGAAAAGCGTTTTTGAAAACGTATTTTTCAAAACGAATTTAAAATACATTGGCTAATCTCCGTAGAGTAGAGCACAACGTCACAAGTTCATTGGCTAATCTCTGTGGAGTAGAGCACAATGACATGGCTAATCTCGCATGAAGTAGAGCATTACGGCTAATCTTCAAGGAGTAGAGCACAATTACATAAGTACATTGGCTAATCTCCGTAGAGTAGAGCACAATGACTTGGCTAATCTCGCATGAAGTAGAGCACTATGGCTAGTCTTCAAGGAGTAGAGCCCAAGTTAAAAAAAAACTTCATTAAAATGTTAGTCCCGTATGAACTAGTCGGCACTGTGGTTAGCCCCGTATGGGCTAATCGACACATTCGAGTTTGACCAATGCCCTTTGTCACCCCGTATGGGTCAGTTGACAAATTTGCAGTCGACCCGGACCTTCTGCCAGATTGGTCGACCAAAAACACAAAATTGGTCGACCAATATTCGAACTGCAACTTCTCCCGGCCAGGGCCTCTGCCCTGGCCGGTGCTTGGCCAAGGGCCGGCCAGGGCCTCTGCCCTGGCCGGCCAGGGGCCCTGGCCCCCTCGGCCAGGGCCGGCCAGGCCCTGGCCTCTGCCAGGGCCGGCCGGCCAGGCCCTGGCCTCTGCCAGGACCTGCCGGCCAGGCCACTGGCCGGGGCCAGGGCTCCTGCCCTGGCCTCAGCCAGGCCCTGGCCTGAGGCCAGGGCGCCGGCCCTGGCCTGAGGCCAGGGCCGGCAGGCCGCTGGCCGGGGCCAGGGCTCCTGCCCTGGCCTCGGCCAGGCCCTGGCCTGAGGCCAGGGCACCGGCCCTAGCCTCTGCCAGGGCCGGCCTGGCCCTGGCAGTGGCCAGGGCGTCGGCCCTGGCCACTGCCAGGGCCGGCCTGGCCGGCAGGCCCTTGGCCAAGGCCAGCCACTGCCGGCCTGGCCTTGGCCGGCCATGGCCGGCCTGGCCATGGCCGGTCATGGCTTGGCCATGGCCGGCCATGGCCAAGGCCATTCGGCGTTGGCCGGCCATGGCCCCTTTGGCCATGGCCGGCCACCCCCTTTGAATGGGGTTGCCGCACTCATTCCTCCCCCTTGATGGGGTGGTCGCCGGTGGTTATTGGCCGTAGCCAACCCCCTCCGCATGAGGAGAGGGGGTGCATGGCCTTCATGGCCCATTTGGCCATGGTGCACATGCACCAAATTTTCCTCTTACCCGATGGAAATAACTTCCATCATCTTCCTCGATGAAGCACCCGTTCGTCGAAGAAATTAGTTATCTCTTAATGGCCGTGTGCCAAAAATGAATAACGTACTACGTGAACGGTCGGTTCTTCCCGTCACGGAGAGTTCCTACCATATCCGTAATGATAGGAGACCCTAACGTGAAAAGAACAACCGCTGCGTTCTCTCCGTCACGAAGCGTTCCTACTATATCCGTAATAGTAGGAGACCCATTCGTGAAAAAGACAACGACTCGTTCGTAGTTTCGACGGGGCGGTGGATTGACCGGGGCGAACCCATATGGCTCCGATACCAATGAAGGATCCTGCCAAAACAGAGTTAGGATCGATAATATGAAGTTTAGACTTACGCTTGCGTACGCGGCACGGTAGTCTACGAACTTCGCCTTTGGATTCGCCACGACGGATCGAGTCTACTCACGAACGGAGTAAGGCTACTAATCCACAATCTAAATCTCTATTTTAGATTAAGAACTTGGATGGAGGGAGAGGAAATATTTCTGCAGAGCTTCGCTATGAAGAAGATGCATGCATGAATTTCATGCAAAATGTGTTAGGAAAATGGCTACCCTTGGGTCTTATTTATAGCCCCCAAGGTAGTTATTTTAGGGTAAGTTGTTCCTTTGGAACAACTTAATTAAGGTGTACCATGATACATGGCACATTATAAGCTTAAGTTGTACCATATGCATGGTACAACATAAGCTTAAGATATTCCCCCTTTATTAGCCATATGTCGCATGCACTTATGCATATATAATGCGACTTTCCCGCTCATCCAGAGATCCTCTCCGCAAGGGAACAGATTCCCTATGCACACGACTTCGTGTGCGCGACGTTCGAGGTCCGTATTCCCTCGTACATCCCCCACAAGGGTGTACAAACGTCTTCCATATACAACATGCTGCGCCGTCTCCGTCCTGAGGCGGAGGTCGTGTGGGTGGTGCTGGCTGGACAGGCTGCTGAGCGGGGGTGGGTGTGGGAGTGGCAGCAGGCTGAGTGGGTGTGGAAGTGTGGGTGGGAACCTGCTGGGTGGGTGGGGGTACGCGTGGGAGACGCTCCAGAACCTGGGTAAGACAGTAGTGGATCTGCGGTAGCAGCTCGAAGCGGCCAGCCATCGCAGAGACGATGGAGGACAGGGTCCTAAGGTCCCCTCTGAGACCACTCACCGCCCCCTCTAGAGCACGAATGCTCTGAAGTATTGTGTCAGGGGGAGGTGGTGCAGAGGGACGCGCCTGGCGGGGCTGGGCAGGTCTGGGCTGGCGTACTCGGGTCGCGTATGTGACTGGCTCAGCGGGGAAGGGTACAAAAGGTGCTGCGCTTGCAAATGTGGGCCTGGCCTCATTGTGAGGTCAGGGCGGGCGGTGAGAAGTGGAGGCAGCAGCAGCGAAAGAGGAGTGCAAAAGTGGCAGCGAGGCGGCCAGAGAGGTCAGTGGCACAGAAGTGTGGACAGACGCCACGACACTCTCGGAAAATACGGCAGAGGTGGAGACAGAGGTGACTACCGCTGGGGTGGAAGAGTGTGGTCCAAAAGGTGCAACCCCAGCGGAGATCATGCTAGCCATGGTCTCCACGACAGCGGTAAACGAGGGCTCTCCACTCTCAACAAAGGTCGGCGGGCGCTCGGGGAGAGCAGAGCAAAGAGGCTCGACGGACAGAGGGCCGGTGGTGGTGGTGACAGCCGCGGGGGTGGTGGAAGTGGGCTCAGCTAAGGTACTCCCGACACCGACAGCGGTGTCAGGAGCGGCGGAAACATCGGGGGTAGGCTCATAGCTGGCCAAAAAGGTCGTCGCCATAAGGCGCTGAGCAATACGGAGGCAGGGATGGACAATGGCCGAGGCCTTGGCCCTACTAGGGTCAAAGGCAGCATGGAGACCCGTAATCCGGGCCCAGAAGGCACCGGCGTCGACTCCGGGGGGATATGGGTGGGGCCGTAACCGCGATCGGCTCCGGGGACAGTGGGCCACGAGAAAAACGCTCTCATCATATCGAGAATGACCTGGCACTCCCGGTCCATGAACCGAAACGAGCATCCCTCGTCGGTCCGGGCGATCGAACTCAGAACCTCAAGTGTCGGGCGGATGAACGTATCCGCCGACACCTGAAAGAAATCTCGCCAGGCCACGTTGTCGTACAACGTGAGCATCCCCTCTAGTACCCCCAGGCGTCCTAGGTCAGCAAGGTGTGCAAACCTGGAGGGTACGATCGAGCGCTGGGAGATACGCTCGAAAGCGACGCGGTGTGCGTCGTTTCGGAATGTAATCCCGAGCGGCCCGACCAGTGGAGCCGGTGGTGGTGGCTGTGGAGCGGCAGGGAGAGGCTGTGCGGGCTGTGCGGGCGCTGCAGGCTGTGCGGGGTGTGCGGGGCCTGCAGGCTGTGCTGGGTAGACGGCGTGTGTGGGGGAAGGAGGAGGAGACCCTTCCACCTCGTGGGAGGGGCCGTCATCATCCGACCGCTTCCGCTTGGCGGAAGGTCTCCTCGTCCGCGGCCGTGTTCGGGGCGGCATATCGGCCCCGAGCGCGCGCCGAAAAACGTGCAAAGTGTGGCGTGTGCAAAATAATGGAAAGAGTGTACCCCGACACGCCGCGAGTGCTAAGCAGTGGAAGCGTGCGAAGACCGCGCCTCCTCGAAGCTCAAATCAGTCCCGAGAAGCTCCCCTGGGCTCCCCTAAGCTCCCAAAAACAACCTGCGCATGAAATGGAGATATCAGCGGGTAATAATCGAAACGTATGGAGCATTAGGGGTATAACAGATAGATATAGAAATTGATTTGGGTTTGGGGGTCGTTTAACACATGGATCCTCAAAAAATACTCAAAAAGAGGAGAAAAAGGGCAAATCAGGCGATACCGGAGGTGGCCGGAGACACGGCCGCCGGCGGCGACTCGGGCGAAGTGCGGCGAGTGGTCGGCCAGCGGTGGCTGGCCGAGCGGCGGCGTGGCAACGGCGGTCGGGCGAGTGGGGGGTGCGAGCGGGCGAGGGAAGCTGAAAGGTCGGGGGTGCGAGCGGTTTCAGCGTTTCGAAAAACGTGTCCCCCCTCGACCTCTTATATAGCAAAAGTTACGACTCGGCCGAGTGACTAGGTCACTCGGCCGAGTACGGTCAATAGAAAATTCCTCCCCGTTTACGCATCGGCTGAGTGGCCTTGCCAGCCTCGGCCGAGTGGAGTAAGTCCATTCGGCCGAGTGGCTCAAGCTACTCGGCAAGACTCGCCCTAGGAGGGTATCCGTTTTACTCGGCCGAGTGAATATATATACTCGGCCGAGTAGCAGTTATATTGAAATCAGGAAAATAAACAGAGAGTTGGGTACAGCAGACTTCTCTCGTTCGTGAGCGGCTCGGCCGGACGAACTTTTGTACTCGGCCGAGTGACTAGTATGCTCGGCCGAGTGAGCCTTGTGTTTAGCTGTTTGTCTTCGTTTGGGCTCTAAACTCCGTCTTTCTTCCTCCAGTCGATTCCATCTTCCTCCTAAGCGTCGAGCGCCTTCTTGGGGCGCTCCTCGTCGTCTCGTTCATCCTCCTCATGATGGATCTACCTATCTCCTCTCCTGTCAAGAAAAATAGGACCCGTTATCACAAAATTTTTGGGCGAACGACTCAAAACACTAAAAATTTCTAAAATGAAAATAAAGAAAAAGTAAAAATAAAGCAAAAACCGTCAGGTTGCCTCCCGATAAGCGCTCGTTTAAGGTCGTGAGCTCGACCCCCTATAATTTTCAATCAATGTGGGATGTTTGGTGCATATGAGTGCACCCATCAAACTTTCCGGGGAGAACGCTTGGATTTGGAAGTTGCGGCGTGTTCTCCCTCGGTGGTCTCCCGTCTCGAGTAGTGTTGGGGGGAGGCTCCCCCAAGCTAGCGTTTGCTCCGGTCAACGGCTTTACCGGTGACGCCGGTTTCCGTACCGGTGGAGATTTCTTCGGAGACTTCGATTTCGAGAGCTTGCAAAGCTCTCGAATCCTTGCGACATCAGCGTCGCCTTCATCATTTTCAGCGGAGAGGTCGGGGGAATCATCTATCTTCTCATCGTGGCCTAAATCCGGGCCTTCCTCTAAATCTTCGTCAAAAAGAGCGCCAATTGAGTGGGGGATCGCCTCCTCTATTACCTCATCAAGGAGGTATGAAAGGTCATCCGACCGTCTCTTAAGTAGATATATTCTATTGATTTCTCCCGTCGGGACTCCCTCGGAGTAATGCTTGAGTCTCTGACCATTTACCTTGAACGAGGCCCCGTCTTTGCTTTCCAACTCGAAGGCTCCTCCCGGTTGTATGTTCTTAATGGTGAAAGGTCCGGACCAACGTGACCTCAACTTTCCGGGAAATAGTCGGAGCTGGGAATTATAGAGTAAGACATTGTCTCCTACCTTGAAGTCTGTGACGGTTATGCGGGCATCGTGGAGAATCTTGGTCCTTTCTTTGTAAATTCTCGAGCTCTCGTAGGCGTCTCTCCTTATTTCATCAAGCTCGTTGATGTCCAAGAGTCGCCTCACCGCCGCACTCTTGTAGTCGTAGTTGAAGGTCTTGATGGCCCAATAAGCGCGGTGTTCCAATTCTACCGGCAAGTGGCAAGCCTTCCCATAAACAAGCCGGAACTGTGTGGTACCGATGGGAGTGCGAAAGGCCGTGCGATATGCCCATAGAGCATCATTTAGCTTCATTGACCAATCCTTTCTAGATCGATCCACTGTCTTCTCGAGAATTTGCTTGATCTCTCTATTTGAGACTTCCACTTGGCCGCTAGTCTGGGGGTGATATGCCATGCCAACTCTATGGTTTACTCCATATTTCTTTAGCATGGCTTCAAACTTGTTCTCTATGAAGTGGCTTCCCCCGTCGCTTATCAAGGTACGAGGCACTCCGAAGCGCGGGAAGATATTTTGCTTGAAGAACTTGGAGACGACCCTTGCATCATTAGTAGGGGTGGCGATTGCTTCCACCCATTTGGAGACATAGTCGACGGCCAATAGGATGTATTTGTTGCCATTGCTCGACGGAAATGGTCCCATGAAGTCTACTCCCCAACAATCAAAAATCTCAATTTCTTAGATGGGCCTCATTGGCATCTCATTACGCTTGGAGATATTTCCGGTCCGTTGGCATCTATCGCACCCCTTTACAAAGTCGTGGGTGTCTTTAAACATTGTAGGCCAGAAGAATCCGCTCTGCAAAATCTTAGCGGTGGTTTTAGAGGCGGCATGATGTCCTCCGCATGGTAGACCGTGGCAATGCAAAATGATGGATGTCGCCTCCTCTTTAGAAACACATCTCCGAATGACGCTATCCTTGCATATCTTGAAGAGGTATGGATCTTCCCAGAAATAGCTACGGACCTCATGAAGAAACCTCCTCTTTTGATGCGTCGGCATCCCATGCGGTTTAATTCCACAAGCCAAGTAGTTGACGAAGTCTGCGTACCAAGGGACCTCTCCGGTTCTTATGGCATATAGCCTCTCATCCACGAATGTGTCGTCGATAGGCAAACTCTCATCCTCCTTGTCACGAATGAGCCTACATAAGTGATCCGCCACAACATTGTCCGTACCCTTCTTGTCTCTGATCTCTAAGTCGAATTCTTGCAACAAGAGTATCCACCTAATCAACCTGGGTTTGGCCTCCTTCTTATTTAAAAGATACTTCAATGCCGCATGGTCGGTGTGGACAATCACCTTGGAACCAAGGAGGTAAGAGCGAAACTTCTCTATGGAATAGACGACCGCTAGAAGCTCTTTCTCGGTAGTTGTGTAGTTTTTCTGCGCGTCATCCAATGTCTTGCTTGCATAGTATATCGCATGAAGCTTCCTATCTTTTCTTTGTCCCAATACCGCCCCAATGGCGTGGTCGCTATCATCACACATTAGCTCAAAAGGAAGGCTCTAATCCGGTGGTTGTATGATGGGTGCGGAGACTAGTGCTTCCTTCAAGGCGTTGAAGGCTTGTAAGCATTCACCTGAAAAAATAAAAGGAATATCTTTAGCGAGCAAAGAAGTAAGTGGTCGGGCAATCGAGGCGAAATCCTTGATGAAGCGGCGGTAGAACCCCGCGTGACCAAGGAAGCCTCTAATGCCCTTGACATTAATAGGAGGAGGGAGTTTCTCGATTAGCTCAATCTTTGCTTTATCTACCTCAATTCCTCTCGAAGAGACAAGGTGTCCGAGAACTATACCTTCCGTGACCATGAAGTGACACTTCTCCCAATTCAGAGTGAGATTGTTTTGTTGACACCTCTTTAGGACTTTAGTAAGATTTTCCAAGCATGAGTCAAACTCACTTCCATAGACCGAGAAATCATCCATAAAAACTTCCATAATATTTTCAATGTAATCGGAAAATATGGACGTCATACACCTCTAAAAAGTGGCGGGGGCATTACAAAGGCAAAACGGCATCCTACGGTAGGCATAGGTACCATAGGGACAAGTGAAAGTTGTCTTCTCTTGGTCATCTTCATGCAAAGGGATTTGGAAGAATCCCGAATACCCATCTAGATAGCAAAAGTATTTATGTTTTGCAAGGCGTTCAAGCATTTGATCAATGAAGGGCAATGGGTAATGGTCCTTTCAGGTGGCTTTATTGAGTTTCCTATAGTCGATGCACATTCGCCATCCCGTGACGGTGCGTGTAGATATAGGCTCACCTTTTTCATTTTTTATGACAGTCATCCCCCCTTTCTTGGGGACGACGTGAACGGGGCTAACCCATCTACTGTCTGAGATAGGGTAGATTATACCGGCTTCTAGCAATTTTAGGATTTCCTTTTTAACCACCTCCTTCATGTTCGGATTTAACCTCCTTTGAGGCTCTATGGAGGTGGCGTCGGTATCCTCCAAATGGATCCTATGCGTGCAAAGCCTGGGGCTTATCCCCTTTAGATCGGAGATAGTGTATCCCAGGACATCTTTATGGCTCCTAAGAACGTCTAGGAGTTTTTCAAGTTGGTCTGGCGCGAGGTGGGAGTTTACTATCACCGGGAAAGTTAACTTGTTACCCAAAAAGGCGTACCTTAGATTCGGAGGTAATTGTTTAAGTTCTACCTGAAGAGGCGCCTCTCCTTCTACTTCATCGGCTCGCATGAGTTTCGCTCCTTCCTTGCCATCCGGGTCTAGCTCGTGCTCGGGTGTCGCGCTCTCTTGTGAAGAGTCAGACTCACTACTTAGTGAGGATGATGCATCGAAATAAGCTCTCTCCGATTCTGTGCTAGCTTCGTCAGAGCTTTCACTCGGCTCTGGTTCGTCCCTGGAATCAAGAAACACATCAGACGATTCATAGAAGGAAGAGTAAGTGTCATGGGGTGTAACTCCCTGAACGTTGGTTTGCTCTGAAGATCCTTTCGAAGTATAGTGATCCTCGACACTTGTTCCATCGTTTTCGAAAAATAGTTTGTTGTCGATCACGTCAACCCTGACATTGCCCCCGATAGTCCCCTCCGGGGAGATCTGGTCCATCACGAAACTAGCAAACAGTTGTTCGTCGGGGTCCTTGACGTCGATGGCAAAAGATCCGGTAGTGTGGACCTCATCGACAAGCTCCTTGAGGAGGTCTGTGAAGGAGTCATAGTCTTCCTGACTGAGTTCTATTGTTGACATTGCATTCTCCATTCTTCCTGCAAAGACCTTATGCAAAATACAGGGAGGATGTGCGAACAGAAGAAAGTAAAGAAAGAGAGGAATAAGAAGTAACCGGGTGGTTGATGACGAACACCGTCGAAATGCCTTCCCCGGCAACGGCGCCAAAAACTTGATCGCACCCCGGATACACGCCCGAGGCGACGGTTGTAGTTTTACCGCAAGCGCACGGTGTAGCGGCGAGCGGGATATCGAACACAGGGAGGACGAATGATCGTGCTTGTTCCAATCAACCTGGCTATCTAAGAAGAGAGATTTGCCTTCGGCGATCCTGTCACAATCGTCAGACAAAGTGCAGAAATATCAAATCAAATAAAGAACGTCTAGGGAATGGGGAATCCCCGCTACTCACCGTATCTCATAAATGTGGTTCATCGGTATCAAAATTGCTAGATTAGGATTTTGGATGAACTAGTTGCAATTGAATGTAGAACCAAGCTCACGCTCTCGCGCTGTTGCCGGTCTATAGCTATCCTAGGTTTGGGTCTAATCTCTTGCAAACCGTAGCCTATGAAAGCTAGCATTAGGATCAACATCATCGTCCAATCGCTCACCGAGTCCAATCTCTTGCAAACTCGGCTCGCGATCTAGATTGGGATAGTTCCTACCCGTCCAATCTCTTGCAAATGGGTATTGGCACGGAATTGCAACCGGAAACCCTAGTATCGGTCCAATCTCTTGCAAACCGATACTACGGAAATTCGATTCCAACCCAATTCGGATTTCTAGGGTTTCCTATCGAATTGGGATCCAATCTCTTGCAAATCCCAATCGATATGAACTCCTAGCTATCCGTAGTAAATCGATCCCAACCTAATCTCTAAATATCGATTCTAGCAAAATTTCTACTAATTCATCACAAATATGAAGTTGGGCTTGTAGGGTTCATCCCCACGCCCCAAGACGTGGAGACTACTCACAACTCATAGCAAGATCACAAAAATAATCATTGAAATAAGCAATAGAATTCATCACAATATTGAGATATGCAATAAAAATAGAATTTTTAGAGTAGAGATAGACAAACCAATGGAGTTCTTCAATTAATCCAACAGAAATCAATAATTGTCTTCTCTCCAATCTCCAAAATAAAGCTAAAAAGTAGATCTAAAAAGCTGCAAAAAATCTAAGAAGAAGCTCTCAAAACTAGGGTAAAAACAGGGGTTAAATAGCCCCCAAAATCGTCTAAAAACTTTGACCAAAATACCCCTGCACAGCCTGTTTTCCGCAGTTTTCGCTACAGGCAGCGCATCGCACTCAGCCGAGTGACAAATGTCGCTCGGCCGAGTGAGAAACCCTGTAATTTTCCAGTAAGTCGGGGCCTTCAGGGGTCTCTACTTCGGGGGCGGCTCGGCCGAGTGAGTTGTCGTCACTCGGCCGATGGCTTCATTGTACTCGGGCAGACGGGATAAGCCACTCGGCCGAGTGGGTCTTCTGAAGCTCAGGCATCCGAAAAACAGAAACTTGGAGATTTTTGAAGGGCTTCGTCTGGGCGCCACTCGGGCGGACGTGATGTCGTCGCTCGGCTGATGTGGTCTCCGTCGCTCGGTCGAGTGCACATAGAAATCGTGTCTGATCTGGTCGGCCGAGCGGTGTCTCGCTGGTTGGCCGAGCGGCTCCTCCACTCGACCGAGTGAGACACAAAAAATGCCCAGATTGCTTATTTTGGCCTCCTCATCGCTCCTGCGACGTCCATTCTTCTTCTGCTCCTCTCCAACAGCAAAATACCCCTCGGGGAGGTCGTCGGTGACCGTCTAGAGTAAGCGCATCTCGAGATCACTCCAAGTCGCGCCAAATCACCTGAAATGCGACAAAAACAACAAATCGTGAAAAGCATCGAAATATCATCGATATATCGTGAAAAACATGATTTGGGCGATCTAAATGGCATGCAAAAATGCGGGAAAAAGGTGTAAAATAAGGAGTGATCAGGCGTCCGCGCTGGTTGGAGGAATTGCCCCCAGACTCACGAGCGCAGGAGTCGGTCGGCGAGGGAAAGACTCCTCGGCTTAGGACCGATCGGCGTCCATCTGGCTGGGGGAATTGCCCCCAGACTTACGAGCGCAGGAGTTGGTCGGCGAGGGCGAAGATCCTCGGCTTAGGACCGGTCGGCATCCACTCTGGCTGGGAGAATTGCCCCCAGACTTATGAGCGCAGGAGTCGGTCGGTGAGGGCAAAGCTCCTCGGCTTAGGACCGGTCGGCGTCCGCGCTGGCTCAGGGAATTGCCCCCAGACTTAAGAGCGCAGGAGTTAGTCGGCGAGGGCGATGCTCCTCGGCTTAGGACCGGTCGGCGTCCGCTCTGGCTGGGAGAATTGCCCCCAGACTCATGAGCGCAGGAGTCGGTCGGCGAGGGCAAAGCTCCTCGGCTTAGGACCGGTCGGCGTCCGTGCTGGCTCGGGGAATTGCCCCCAGACTTAAGAGCGCAGGAGTTAGTCGGCGAGGGCGATGCTCCTTGTCTTAGGACCGGCTCGGTCCGACCCCCTCCCCATCCAGTGAGGCGGCGGTCTTCATTCTTATGCACCCTTAGTGAAATGTTGATTCCGTCAAAGATTAAGAAAAGGGAATGCAATTGTACTCCTAAGGGTCCTGTCGGACTAGTACATTTGGAGGAAAGGAAAAGGAAATAAAGCTAGACAGAGGGATGTAAACCTAGATAATTCCCTCGGACTAGGCCACGACTGGGGGGAGGGACCTCGCCCGCTCACTCTATGATGCGAAGGGGTCCTTGGACGGCGTTGATCTTCTTCCCCTTGTCCGGCTGCATGGAGGTCCCTTCTCCGTGGGCCGGCTCATCGGTCAAACTCCTGGCGTGCCCCTGGCTCATCAGCTTCTCAATGTCCTTCTTTAAGTGCCAGCAGTCTTCAGTGTCGTGGCCATTGTCCTTGTGGTACTTGCAGTACTTCTCCCCATTCTTCCCACCTCTTTTTGCCTTCGGTGGGGGGCGATCAGCGCGATCTTCCTTCTGTACTTGGGCGAGGATGGCGTCTGGGGTGGCGTCCCTCGTACCTTCTCCCCGCTGCCTGTTTCTCGGCCTCTTCTCGGTCCGGTACCCTTCGGGGCTGCCTCGTCCGCTGTCGCCGCGCTTGGTCCCTCAAGTGGCCTTTCCTGCCTCAATGGCCAATGTCTCCTCGGTCAACATGAAGCGCTCGGCCCTTGCCATGATCCCAGGGAGGTCCTTCGGGGGATCGTTGTGCAGAGATTTCTTAAGGCCTCTATGGCGCAGCCCTTTCTTAAGGGCCGTTTGGACTACAAGGTCGGGAGGGCTGTTCACGTTCAGCCTTTCCGCATTGAAGCGGCGCATGAACTGTCGGAGCGGCTCGGCTGGGCCCTGCACTATGTTAAACAGATGTTCAGCATCAGGCTTTATCTGTCTCCCTGCCATGAACTGTTTGCAGAACAGCTGGGTGAGTTCCTCGAAGCTGTCGATGGAGCGGCTGGGTAGGCTGCGGTACCAGGTCCTCGCCGCTCCTCTGAGAGTCGAATAGAAGCCCCGGCAGAGTAGGTCATCGTCGGCTCCTTGGAAGGACATGTCCCCCTCGTAGTCCATCACGTGGTTTCCCGGGTCTCCTATCCCGTCATACTTCCCCAGTGCCGGGATCTTGAATCGAGAGGGGACCCGCGCGTCGGTTATTCTCTGCGATAGGGGGCACCGGTCTTCGTGGATGCCCCCGGGGGTTCGAAACCCGCCTGCCTCTGGTTCGTTCGGTGGTGGAGGGGGCACAGGCGCCGGCGGGGCTGGCTCCACGGCCCTCGCCACACTGGGGGTCGGGCTGACCCGGCGTTCCCGGCTCCTCCGGCGGGAGCTCCCGCTCCGCCGTGATCGGTCTCTCGAGTGGTGTCGATCGCTTTTCCTGCGGTGGGGTGATCGGGGCCGACGAGACGACGCGGTCACCGATTCGTCCTCCGTGCCTTCGGTTTCTCTTCGGCTCCTTTCACGATAAGGGGAGGAGGCGCGTGATCTCGCCTGACGGGAGCCGGACAACGAGAACCGACGCTCCGCGTTCGGTCTTTGGGTCCCGTGGTCGTCGACCACAGCGGACCGCAAGAGCGGGGGACCCCCCGCCCAGCGATGGTCATCGCCCATCGCGCCTCCGTTGGATGGCGCAGGGCCGACGAGCTGCTGTACCGTCGCGACCAACGTCTGGAGGCTCGCGTTGGTCTCCTGGGTCAGGGCACGGAGTTGTCCCTGCGTGGCCAGTTCCGACCCGCCGATCTCTTTGGTTGAGGGGGCGGGGTGATTGCTGTCGGGTGTGTCTTCAAGGTTGCCGTTGGGTGCGTCATTCCCCTCCTCCGGGATGGGGGGCATGCGTCTCTTTTTGTTGATGGCTCGTGCCATTGCAGGTGCGGTTTGTTTCTTCGTGGGACAGTTCGTTCCCATAGACGACGCCAGATGTTTCAGAGTGTTTTCTCACTACAAAAGAGTTGACCGTGGATAACCCGGTCAACGTGGTCAAGGGGCCCGCGGGGGTCCCTCGGGTGTGCCGAGTCGGTGCTGACGAGGCGCGAGTCGGAGTTACAGACGACGTGGAGCGCGTCGGCTGGGCCGAATCGAGGTCCTCGGTTGCTAGGAGGGCGAGGGGAAGCCACGGCCCAAGTTGAGACGCTCGGCCTCGGGCGGACGTGCTCGGCCTCGGTGGTCGGTCGACGAGGGGTAGCCTCAATCGTCCCGCTGGTTACGTGGCCGGTGAGGGGCGGAGGGGAAGCCTCGGCCCATGGAGTTCATGTCTCCCTGCGTAGACGAGAACGCTCGTCAGGGGGGCCGGACCTTGGTTCCAGCCAAATCCCCTCCGATGCCTAAGTCAGACAGTGATCTGAAAGAGGAGGCCCGGCGGAGACGGTTCGACTCGAGAGGAGATCTGAACGGCGTCTCACGGCGTGAGCAGGGGAGGAAGGAGATGAAATGGGGGAACTAGGTCGTTGATGGAGTACCTTAGGTTTTAGATACCTCAGAAGCGGGTACCTTGTCCTGTCGTCTTCCTAGCCCTTTTATAGACCTCCTGCCGTGATTGCCCCCATCCCACGTCGCTCGTCCGCCCTCGATCGTGCCCCCTCAATCCGCCCCCCGGTCGCCGCTCCCTGCGCCATGCCAGCACCTCCCCATAACAGCCATTAAGTGGTAACGGGATCGGGGGAACGGTTATCGCTGGAGTGGGTGAGTGATTCGTGCGCTATCGGGGTCGGGTCGGATCGATATTTGGGGGCCCTCTACGGGGCTTTGTCGGGCGGGCCCGATCGCGCAGATGGGCTTCCGATCGGCGGTCGGGCATCCAGGCTCGTATCTTTCGGGCTTCGTTCGGTGGGCTGTGATTTTGGGCCTAGGTTGTTGGGCCTTCGTAAAATATACGTATCAAAGTGTAAACGCGAGATAATGTGTGAATGGACCATCACAAAGTGGCAAGAAGTGAACTAGGTGACATCGAAATGAAGAAGTTGTTAATGAAAGAATTGTTTCGGTCGAAAGGATCGAGGCGGATTTCATGGTTGTAATTGAAAAGAAACAATAATATGAGGTATGTATTGTGCGAGACCCGATGATCGTCGAAAATCGGGTGGTGAAGAAAGAAAACAAATGGAGCGCTATAATGAATTCAAATTTAGGCCATCGGCTGGCCAAGGAAACACCAATGAGCTTTACTACAAAAGAAGAGAACAAATATGTACAAATCTTCTTTCTTTGCAACAAAGAAGAAGCACACACGATCTCTCCAAAAACTCTCAACACAATCTCTCAAAATTGGCTCTCAACAAAGGCGGCTCAAAGTTCTCTCAATGCGTTCCCATGTGAAACCCTCGCCTAAACACCATATATATATGTAGCCCTTGGGTACAATCGGTGATCTATTAGAAGATGGATTCCCAATCAATAAGAACTCTGACTCTAACAGAATTCCAATCCAATCGCAACTCTACCTCAGATAAGACATCGTGTCCTATAGTGGGCTCATCCGTGCTGCCGATCTTCCTGCTGAAAGCCAAGCAAACAAAGTGCCGAGGCGAGCTATCCGAAGCTCGGACTGTAGAGCTATCGACCTGTGAGCCACTGATCTCCGATCCTCCGAATTGAGGATCTCTGCATCGTAGAAGTTCAATCGCTCGGCATCCTCGTATCTGACTTGCACAGAGCCAGTTAGGTTGGATCCGAACACATACAAGCTAACTTTGCATAAGATAGCTCGGCTGACGATCTCCAATACTTCCTCGACATCTTAATTGAACCAACTTTCACATATCTCCACCTTGGCGCGATTTTGGCCTCCATCACAAGTCGACCTTCAATGCACCACCTTGGTAGATTTACATCTGGTGTTTCCCTTAATTTTGTTCCGAAAATCTCAATGCCCCACACCAGGGCTTAACTGGCTCCACCGAGCCTCAATGCAACCAACTGGAGCTGCCATTGACATCATCTAAGAACCACATTAAGTAAGTCCAATCATTGCTTAAACTTAGCTCCAGATACAACCTTAGTCAACATGTCTGCAGGGTTGTCAACTGTTCCTATCTTTAACAAATTGATGTCATCGTCTTCTTCTCCCACACAGTCTCAGACAAAGTGATACCTTACATCGATATGCTTGGTTCGGACATGAAAGACCAGATTCTTAGCTAAGTGCACCGCACTTTGGCTATCACAATGGAGATCATACTTCTTCTGGTAGACTCCTAGATCATCTATCAAGCCCATAAGCTATATCATCTCTTTCACAGCTTCAGTCAATGCCATGTATTCTGCCTCCGTAGTAGATAAGGTCATCGTAGACAGAAGTATACTTCGCCAACAAATCAGAGCTTCTGACAAGGTGAAGACATAGTCCGTTATGGATCTCCTTCTATCCAAGTCACCTGCAAAGTTAGAATCAACATAGCCAACAACATGCGGATCTTCATCGCCTCGATTATGTCAATTCAACGTCAATGGTGTCCTTGATGTATCTAATTATCCATTGAACAGCTCGCCATTGTAGCTTTCCTTGATTGTGCATGTATCAACTACCATGCTAACTGCATGTGATAAGTCGCGTTGGGTGCATACCTTAGCATACATCAAGGCTGCTACCATATTGGCATACAATATGCTCTCTATGAGCTTCTTCTCTTCTTCGTTCCTCTGGCAATGCTTGGCACAAGGCTTTGAAGTGAGTTGCAAGCAGAGTAACTACGGACTTCATCCCTTCACAACTAAATCTATATATAACAGACTTCAAATATCGACTTTGTGATATATGAATTTTATCTCTACTTCGATCTCTTATGATCTCCATTACAAGAATCCTATGTGCTTCGTCTAGGTCTGAACGACCACTTTTTGGTCGTGCGTATTTTAGTGCGTATTTTGTTTCGTTTGTGTATATTCGTATTTAGTTATTATTATTATTTTTCATAGCTCAGATACGTTACCGGACCCCGTATTCACGACCCTCTCGGAGGCGCGAGTGCACCAGTACTTTCTTTTTAATTTTCGGATGTCGAGGGACAGATCCATAATAACCCCCTTAATATTATTTTTATACAAATGTTAAGGATATTTTTATAAGTTTTAGGTTTTGAAATCTGTTAAAAAAATTCAAAACCGTACTAAAATAAATCAAAAGGTTTGAAAGTTTAAAACAAAAACAAAACTGTTAAAATCTGATCAAATCTTTTTATAATCTAAAACCTATAAATAAAATCCTAACTTACCCCTAACTATTCCTATCATCGTACCCCCACTTCCCCACGTTCTCTCTCTCCCTCTAACCTACTCTACAAAAGCCACATGACCTACTCTCATCTCCTCTCAAACAAAAGAAAACCCCAGGGCTTCACGTGCTCTTCCTATTTAAAAAACCCAATCAACTAAACCCTAGCCTCAGTCGCATCAAAACCCAGGTCTATCCCGCAGCTCCTCTCTTCAAAAACAAACACCCCGAACCCAAAGAACCCATGCTTTCTCCAATCTCAGACTTCACACGCCAAACCCCAGGCCTCTCCGCCTGCCCTTCCTCTCCTCACTCCCAACGGCCTGAGCAACCCACATGCAACCCTTCTCCGGCACCGACAGTCACCCTTTTCGAGCGCCCATGCTGCTCAGCAGCTCCCCGCAACCAAAACCCTCAACCTCCTGCCGTTCTCCTCGCCGTCATGCCCTCCAGCCCTCTCCTCCCTCTCACCTAACCATCGACAGACCCTGCCATCGACGACCCAAAACTCCTTCACCCTCTAAAGACCGCCCAGCCTCTCTCCACCTCCCTTTATTCTCCACGGCTTGCAGACATCTTAGCCCACCGCCAACTTCTTCCCCTCTCTACGTGCGCACACCTAGCCGTTCGCCCAAGCCCTTTGGCAATTACCAGTCCCTCTCAGGCTGTTGCCTCCCTCCGTAGCCGCAACCCACTTCACATGAGCTGACATCTCTTCTCCAATGCATCGACAGCTTGCCTGCAACGCCAGACCGCTCGTCGCGCCTTCCCGACGCCGGCAACCATCCCTCAGCCCGTCAATGTCTGCTCCTTTGTCTCTGCAGAGCCATCGGCCATCGACAGCAAACCCCGTAGTCACCAAGTCCACTTCATCACCGACGTCGTCTCTGTTTTGGGGTCGTACGCGTCGTCACTGTCCATCGGTGCGTCTCGGCACCCTCCTCTATGTCACCGGTTAGTGATCCTACCTTAATAATCTATAACCCACACCCTAGGTTAGAAAACATAATAAAACCGAATCACTAGACGTCGTAAGCATCGCTTTATTAGATTAAGATGTTGGAACGAACCAAATTCAGTTATATGTTTAATCAAATCATAGAACCGATCAAACCGTAGCGTAGTGCTCGTCAAGACGAACCCAACGACACCATGTTCATCAAAATCAGGCAAGTGTGCGAATTGTTATGAATTTTTGAAGTATAATGTTTAAACTGTCGTTATCACTTAAAGCTGAATAACAAGAATTTGAACCGTGAAATGACGTAAAAAATACCATGACGATCCATACTTAAAATGTGACATATTGACATAAAATTTCGCATGTTTATGTTTCAAGAGTAAATAACGAAAAATAGTTGATTGCAGCATGTTTAATAAACAACCCATTTATTTTCGTTGTTTAAATTGTTTAGGGTGTCGTAATTCATGATAACTGCTGAAATTAATATGGTCATATTCTCCACATTTTATTTGTACACACGTTTTTGGATTGGACACTTGTGAAACTTTTTGAAATCTTGAATTCGCGAATTCGTGCACCTCAAAGGCGAAATCATGAATTCGTGAACTTGTGCAAATCGTTAGGCTGGCTCGTGTTCCAGCACATTTTTGGTTGGGGTTAGGGTTGAGCGGCTGCTGAGCATGTGTGTAAAGGCCCACTTCAAGAGCATCACCTAGGCGGTGGGTTGCGTCAATCACGATTATACCCCCGCGAGAAGGATTGACCTACTTGCCATGACTTAAAGGCGTGAACCCTAGGAGTGATAGAAAACACTGACACAAAACTTGAACTCATCATTGTTATCTCAGTTGAACACTAGAATTTCCATGTTAATAACATTTATAAAATGGCATGTTCATTAATGCTCGTCTTTAAATTCCCTGGATTTTCCTAGTTTATTACTTTCTTTAAATTTGCCATGTTTATAACCATGTTGCTGACATATTGTATAAAGAGTTAATGCTTCATAATTTGTTACTATTCTTACACCCCGTCTTGGTTCGTCTTACTTTTACTTGCCAGACTCTTGCTGACATATATTCGTGTTTTGGAATGAATGTCAGATCACGAGCCAAAGTACCAAGATGACCTGTTTGAGACGCCTGACCCAGAGAGCCAGGAGTTTGCTGTTGATTCAGAGTCGCTCCATGCGGAGGACTAGAGACCGGTGCTGTTGCCGCTCTTCTTTAGATTTGCTTTAGTACTTTGTTTAGGGTATGCTTTCCTTGTTGTAGTTTCTTTGGCTATGCTGATGCCGTATCATTTCATTTCGTGTATGAAGACATTTCTGGATGTGGCTTTTAATTATGAATGTTCTTATTGTTCTGAATGCATGCAAGAATTCTGTGCGGTTGTTATCACAGATGCTTAATGAACTCGGGCTTCATCGCCCTAGTTCATGCGGACCTTAGTAACGTTTTCCCTTCCGTTGCCTTTGGGAAGCGGGGCGTTACAGGTTTTAGTGGTGGCCCATGTAGGTCATGTATTTGCAAACTTCAGAACAATGAAACTACCACCATTAGCCAAAACGTCCAGATTTAACTTGTACACAAAAATTTACCCGAGCTTCTTGTATCAGCATGGCAGGAAGGTAAAACACCAGGAACAGAGATGGAGCGGACAGACGTGGTACTCCCGACATTCATGAGCTCATGGGTGTCATGAGAGGAATGCTAGAGATCCAGCAGCAGCTGATCCAGCGGGGTCAGCAACCTACTTCGATTGTACAACCACCTCCTCGAGCTGGACCAGGAATCAAGCAATTCCATAAGTTGCAACCTAAGAGCTTCTCGGGGAAAGAATGGCATTTAGCTGCTGATTAATGGGTCTATGGAACTAAGGATAAGCTGAGTGCTGCTCAAATCCCTCAGGCACGATCGGTTGATGTCGTGAAGCTTCAGATGACAAACAATGCTAGGAGCTGGTGGCAACTGGAAGAGAGACATTTAGTCAGGCCAATCTCTTGGGGCATGTTTCGGGAAAGGTTCGATGCTAAATACTTTTCCAAGGCAGCCAAAAGAGAACTGCAGCAGCATTTCGCTAATCTGGTCCAAGGAGATAGGATCGTCGACGAGTATAAGGTTGAGTTTGCTTTGCTCAGCTATTTTGCACCCACATGGACGAAGATCTAGATAACTGTGCATATCAGTTTCGCCAAGGCCTGAATCTCAAAGTTCAAGCCTCGATGACTTTGGCAAGACTGACGAAACTTCAGGACATTTTAGATTGTGCACAGGAATATGCGATTGTGGCGAGACTTCTAGTGGGGCCTCCAGCTGGATGAAGCAAGCGTCCCATGAAGCCGCCTAGAATGGTGCCCAGAGGAAATTTCCGACCTCCACAGACTACTCAGTTCAAAAGGCCAGCTGCACCTGCCCCCAACCGAGCTCAGCTGACTTGCCACTACTGCGGCAAGCTTGGACATGTGAAGAAAGACGCCAGAAGGATGCTGAATCAGTGCTTAGTCTGTGGATCGCCTGCTCATACTGCAAGGGACTGCCCTGACAACACTCGACTTGTACCTACTGAAGCATCTAGACCTGCTTAGCAGATAGTACCTGTACCTAGACATCGTGGGCCGCCTCTGGTTCCACAGGATTGAGATTTTCAGTGGGCCAACCAGCCGAAGCGCCAGGCGTACACCATGACAGCTATGGAGGCTGAATCTGAGGATGATGTGATCGCAGGTAACACATAGACTTAGTATTTACTTTGTTTATACTATTTATGCATGCTTTGTTAGATCACCATGCTTAACTTAGTTATATTATATCCTAGGTGTCATCTTAGTTTCATCTCACCCAACCTTGACCCTGTTTGATTCGGGGGCCTCTATGTGCATCATATCATGAAAACTTGTTGTAGAACATTCGATTCCCACTTACACCCTTCCCAACTGTTGGAATATTACTACTGTGAATGGTGTAGTGAAGGTTGCATTGGGATCAGACCATGTCCGTGTAGGAGGATATTCAGTTCACTGAACGACCAACTTAGAGTAATTAAATGGTTAGCTTTAACTAAACTGTCAATAATAAATCTAGGGTGATGATAGGCAAGCTGGTCCTTAAGACTTGAAGTCATTTGTACGAACCTGTGATTGAACAGAGTTGCTTAGACCTATGATCTAGCTTCGAGGTTTGGCTTGCTGAAAGATCTTAGGTTGGGTTACACCTGAAGCTCTCGATGCAAGTAGATGACTAATATGGGATTCGTGTCTTCCGTTAAAGAGAAATTAGTGTCACAGACTCAGTACGGTCTTTGTGTTAATCCTCTGTCGAGGTATGTTGTACGATGTACAAAGTGAATACAACAAAGACCACCGTATACTGACCAATGTTGTCTAATGAAATTGACAGTAAACCGTACCCTAGGCCAACCGAGACACAGTCTTGACGAAGGGACTATAGCTAACGGTATTCATCACTGACACAGTCAATGTGAATCCAACGATACTTTTGTCAATGGGTCGATCACGTTATGATGATTCTGAAATAGGGACGACAACTGCTGCTCCTAGTGACCGTCGTCTAGGGGTTTCAAGCCCCAACCTATAGTAAGGTTAGGCTGTAGGGTCTCACACCGAGTAGTATTCATGTCTTAGTTACAGGAAGATAAATAAGAGGAATCCATTCGATGAAATGGAATAGTTAAGTTCAGAAGCCAGTTGTGAGACTAAGTCGTAGATGGAGACAATGTTGCATTCGATGCAAACAAGATTAAACGTGTCGTAAATTGGTTACGACAATATTTGTAGGAACAAAAGCATTGGAAAGGGTTACCTGGTTGACGGGATCATCCCGGTCTAAACGTAGGTTCAAACCGCGTCCAAAACAGAGTTCAAACGAGCCCGGAAACGCAAAAACAGTCAAAGGCAAGGTGGGTTAGACCCACTTGGACAAGCGGGTCCACCCGTTAAGCTTAGCGGATGCGCCCGCAACTTAAGTTAAATTAGGGGTTTTTGAAACTCGTTTGACGGCTACGAAAATTGACTTTTAGCCCATCTTTGGGCAATTGTTTGAGGGGTCAAACGAAGTCGAAATTCATCATCGTTCATTCCTACGCGTTCACCATTCGAAGTCCTTCGAAATGATAATTTGTATCGTCTCTAAAGCTCAATGGTGAAGGAGAATTAATTGGTTGAAGTTGGCCTTTTGTGAAAGGCTTACTAACTTCAATTAACTAAATTAATTCTCTTTTTAATTTTGTTTTGTCACACATTGCTCGTGACGAAAAGAGAAGTGCCGACTCCCTATATAAATAGGGGTGCACTCTCTTCGTTGAAAAACGCACCAAGTCTTCGATCGAGTAGCTCCAAATTTTTGAGCAAGCTCGATCTACGACTTAAACTATTCTTCCTCTCTTCTTCATATTCTCCCGACTAGGCCTAGCAAGACTACGAAGGGGGTTTGTGTTCGGATCCAGACGTCTAAGATGCGGGTCTGCTCAAGTGAAACCTTCTACCTCCAGTGATCGGCTTGGAGGCAGGTGTCGGCTCAAGTAGATCGGTTCGAAGGTGCAAGGCGGCTCGGGTGGATCGAGTCAAGGCGGTTCGGCTACGAGGAGCATTAGAAGACGGTGCGGTACATCTTGCCCGCCCCAGGGTTGAGATTCCGGGTATGTTCTCTAAGTAATTTTAGTGTAATTTAATTTCGTCGCAGTAGGATAGATCCCTCTTCGGGTGGTCAGATCTACTCCAAATTAGCATAGATCGGGCTAGGTTCTGGCTCCCTCTGGGCCTAGCTAAATTGTTTAGCTAGCATGTTTTATTTTTTCGATGCGCTTTATGCCTCTGTGGTCCGTCCGACTTAGAACGGACACACATCTGAGCTCTGAGTGTCTGCCAAAACCATTCAGTGGTATCGGAGCCAGGTTATGCTTCTAGATCTTGACTTGCGACATTTTTTAAATTCATAAATTGCTTGTTTTTGAACATACGTTTTAATTTTATGTTAAAATTGGTTCAACATTTTTTTTATGTTTTAAAAATTGTTTTTATCACATGAAAATATTTTTGGGGACGTTTTTAAATTTTATGTGATAAATTTAATAAGTTTTCTATGTTTGAATGTTTTAAAAATTTTATTTTATAAGATAAAATATTCTTAGTAAGCATTTAAAAGTTTTTAAAGGGTATGTAACATTAAGAATTTTTTTATTTCATGAGATGATATTAAAATTTTATTTCTTTTAGTTAAATAAAAGATTGAAAGATTTTTTAACTTTATTTGAAGGTTTTAAAAATTGGTTTCAATGATTTTAAAAATGTTTTAAAATTATTTTGTAGTATATGTAACATAAAGAAATTTTTTTTCTTGAGATGGAATTAAAAATTCATTTCTTTTAATTACATAAAGTTTTGAAGATTATTTTATGAGATAATTTAATCTTAAAAGTTTCAGTAATTTGAAAGCTTAGGGTTGTATTTAAAATTATTTGATAATTTTATAAAACCTAATTTTATGAGGTAAAATGTTTCTAGCTTTAAAATTTTAGATCTTTAAATTTAAATGTTAAAATTTTAGAGTAGCAAGTTAATTATTTATGTTATAGATAATTTTAACTTGTATGTTCTGTATATATATCACGTTTTTGAACCTTTAATTTATGTGATTAAATTAGTTGGTTAATGTTTAATGGACATGATGAATAAATTATTCATGAACCCTTTAGGTTAGCCATTAATTGATTAAAAGTTTATAAGATAAATTTTTAATGACATGTGACATGCTATGTTTTAAATGAACAAACACAACATCAAAACCTAATTCCCGATTAGGGTAGTCCTTTTTATTGACAATTATTATCATAAATTGTTTAAATAATGATTATCATTAAATGACTAGTTTTGTAAAATGTTGTAATTGTTTTATTAAAATCCTAATAAAAATTGGGGTAGCATGATGAACAAAACGAACCTTACAGTTGATAAGGATCTAATAAAAGTTGTTCAACAAATCCATAAAATTTCTAATTTTAAGGATCCACTAGTTGATAAGGATTAACTAGTATTAATTAAAAGCTATTTAGTTGATGGAAAAATATTGAATTGATGAACCTCCTTCAATGGATCATGATGTCGGTCAATGTGCTTGGTTAAGTTTGCTGGACCACCCTAGCTAGACTAGGGGTTAAGTGGTCCTGCCTTAGTCAATTCACTGGCCGCATCTGCTGGACCGCAAGGAGTCGAATCATGACTGTGTAAGTCCATTGACTATACCTAAGTCAAATACGATAATAATCTTGTTCAAGATAAATCATAGCCCTCCTTGTTTTAGGAGTTGGTAACTGTAAGACCCATGTTACTGTTGTTGAGCTACACTCAAGCTGTGACATGGCAACCTTATAGAAACTGATTTCTTGATAACATCTTGACTTGACCCAAACCGTCGTGTTGTGCATACATCGACCGCAGGCGTAAGTGTAACCAAAGATGTAGTTTAAGACCTGACCCAAACCGACGTGTCGTGCATACACCGAGTGCCGGGGCAAGTCAGGCTAGACGCGAAAACAAGGGTCCGACTAGCACACTCATGATCATAAATGACTAGGGGTAAAAATCGAAAGGGAATCATATTTATTATGATTGACGATGAGTTCGTCTACCGACTGCAGAGTCGGACAACTTATTGAGATACATCAAGGTTGTCAGACTCAGGGTAGTCGGATCCCTCTCCCACAAATGTTATTGTAAAATAAACTGCTTATTATTATGGCTTTAATAAATTTAGTGGGAGAATATGGTTTTATTAAAAACCATTGAAACCATACAACGAACATATACTGACTAAGTATCTACTAAATTTCAGAATGGATTCAGGTCTAAAGTATATGATAGAGAGGACTGTGCTTGATGAAGCAAACTATAAGGATTGGCTTAGAAACATTAAGTTAGTCCTTTCTCTAGCCGGAATTGGATATGTGATGTTCAAGGACCCTCTGGAAAAGCCGGACGAAGATGTAACGCCTGAGGAGAAGAAAGCCTACAAGGAGTACTTGAGAGATGCCGAGAAGGCCAGGTGCCTTACTCTGGCTTCAATGAACAACAATCTGCAGAGAAAGCATGAACATCTGGAGGTTCAAAGCATGCTTCTCAATGCCGAGGAATTGTTTGGCAAGCGGTCTAGAGCTGCCAAATTTGAAGCCACGAGCAACCTCTGGGAACTAGGATAGAAACGTGCCTCGTGCAAGATCATGTGATTAAGATGATCGAGTACGTGGAAGACGTCACCCAGTTGGGTTTTGTCCTGGATAATGAGTTATCCGTGGACATCTTCCTTAAGTCTTTGACCCCGGACATCAAAACTTTCATTACTAGTTTTATTATGAATAGTATTGAAACGGATCTTCCCAGCATCCTTAACAAGCTTAAGCAGTGTGAAGAGATCGAGAAGAAACCGACTGTGTTGGTTGTTGGCTCGCAGGTCCCATAACCAGCCAAGGTGAAGAAGGGGAAGAAGAAGGCCAAGGGGGCTCCGTCCAAATCCGAATGCTTTCACTGCCATAAGTTTGGACATTGGAAGAGGAACTGCAAGGTTTACCTTGCAGAAAAGAAGAAGGGGCATACTGATGCCTCTACCTCAGGTAGAACAAATTCAATTTAATAAAGCATAATTATTTCGATAAATGCTTTATCACATAGTATGAGATACTAAGACATCTGTGTAATGTATACAGGTGACTGATATGAAGCATAGGATGGAAGAAGTTCTGAGGACGGTCGGTATCTGAGCAATCGTTGCTGCTGGGGCCGTGCGAGGACTTCAAGA
>JAULAV010001202.1:37706-62708 GCA_030789695.1 Scilla litardierei
GATGGACCATTCATACAAATTGTGACATTGGCCCTTGGGGAATTTACGGAATATTTGGCCTTTGGGTATTTACAGAATGTTTGGTCATACGGCATAAAGTGAACTATACAGATACACATTGACACTTTTGGGTAGGATAGTCCATTGTAGTAGAGGTCGGAATGCTGGATTTCAACCGACCGGTAAATTTGACCGTCACCTAAATGGGGTCGGTAAGTACAAAACCACGGGTTACTCCTGTTGGTTTGGGTGTAATTGTAGTTTCTTCTGCCCTCGGACATTGGACTTGTCACTAGATTAAGTATTGATTGGCACTCTTTTTAATTTCTCTTATTGCTATTATAAATTGTGTAAACTCTTAGCTACGCTCTTACCATGATCATATATATCTTTTCCATGCTCACTACACATTTCTCTATACACTGCACTTTGCCATACTTACCTCACTTTGCTACGTACATTACACTTTGCTATGCTCACTTCACCATACTATGCTCACATGCTTTTATCCTGTTAGTAGACAATGTTATTATCCTGCTAAATTCTTTTTAATTATTTAAATGAGATTGATGCTTAGGAACCTACATGAGTAACCCTCACTGACTGGTATTGTATTGTGTTTTAATGAAATGTCTGTCAGGTTCTGAGGGCATTTTTGCAGATCCTAGTTCCAGAGCATGATCCACTAGAGGCAGGACTCTTCCAAGAGGTTATTCTTAGACTGTCTCCTTGTAGTTCCATTGTATCAGATTTGTGTATTCCATGATGTAAGGGCCATAAGGCCTCTCTTGCTTTCCTTATTGTTGTAATCCATTTTTGAGATGATTAAGATTGTAATAATATTATTGACATCTGTGTTGTTTTTTAGTATGCATGCAAGGACCTACGAGTTATTTACAGTCGCTTATTGTGTTTAAATCAAGGAGGAAAGAAAAACAAAAGTATCTTCGCATGCAAGTGTAATAGATGTACCAATGAAGAAAACAATTATTGATGAATTCTATTATCAAAAAATAAAGCATAATAACAATAATCCTATCAAGCAAGATGTATGAGAAAAAAAGTTTAGAATAACTAGTTAGGAATAGGTTAATGAAGATTTGATGACGCAAAGATCTTATTGATTAATAAAGCTTTATTTTTCACTTGAAATACTTAAAAGAATTTGAAAGTTCATAGTTTCAACACTTGAAGAAAAAAAATCTATTTAAATGTAATTAATACTTACTTTGATAATCTTAAAATGGTTAGAATATTTATAAATGACATTAGATGAGAAACTAGATATTATTACATGTATTCTAAATATTTCAATGGATAGAATTTACCAAAATAACAAAAATAGCCATGATAGTTTTCTAGCTATGGTTTGAACCACATGGTATACAGTCTAAACCATGACTAAGAGCAATGACATGTTTAACAGTTATATTTGACTAACTATATTTGACTAACTGTTAATAATCAGTGATAGCTAATTAAGATAATACAATAAAATTGACTTTTTGATATTTTTGATTTTGTATTACTAAAAGAGATTAATGATAATGATCTCCAAATGAATTAAAAGTCAAACATTGAATAAATCCATAAAAAATTTTAAGCGATAATTAGATAGTAAAAATAATTTTTTTAAATTGCTAGATAAAGAGAATTAATTCTATACTGGATATGAAAAGTTACATGATGATCTAACACAAAACTAACATACTATCTGTTATGTTTTACACTCTATAAGTTGGTCCAAACCCTATAAAGCTTGGTTCAACCCATGTTATCAGAACTGATAGAAAGTTTGACTTGATATAAAATAATAATATATTAAAATACAATCAATTCATTGGTTATTTTATGTATGCTAATATGATAGTTAATTAAAAGAGTTGAAAATATAGGGTACTCTAAGATAAAGATGAATTTATGCCAATCAAGTGAAATCATTTTCATTTTAACATGCAAGTAACAATATCCTATAAAAAATATCTTCGCATGATCTGTAACTTCAAAAGCTTTGGTAATCTTCTTCTTGTAGTGGTGTAACTCCATGTACTGGAAAGTACTTCAGTAACTTGAATTTTCAAAATACATGTATCCATACAGCCTCCTTTAGATATATAATGTAAAGCTCTTGTTCTACCAAACTTCATTGAGGTGTATCTTATCTTGATATGTAGGATACTAGAAAGAATCATAAATACCTCAAGTTCGATTTGTTTCATTACTTAAAACATGGAGTCCAACACTAATCCCAATAGTTTTTGCTTCAATGATGGTCATAAGTTATTTCAATTCACTCAAAGGTTATTTCTTTCAGACTTGAGTATAATACATTATTTTTCAAATTAAAATATTACACTTGAATGTTACTCACATCCTTGCATATTTCAAGAATAAGTAAAAATGTTGTTAATGGAAACCCTTATTGATACAACCTTGGGCTCCCAGACATTTATCTTCAACCGATAAGCCCAATATGGTCCACACCTTTGGCTTAGCAGTCCAAAAAACCTCACGTGCGGCATATCTTCCCTCCATTTAAATGCCAGCCTAGCCGACCATTAGATCCCTTCATCAATATTAGCCAGTACGTTCTTTAATATGAGCATTCAATGCTTGACTAATTCAACCCCCTTCTTAATGCTGGCAGCGCAGATCAATGCAATAAAGCGTCTTCAATACCTGATCGTTACTTGGACAATGGTACTTCTACAGGATCTCTTGCATGCTAAGCAACACTAGAGGGGGTGGTGAATAGTGTATAGGCAATTAAAATGCTAATTAATACGAATTAAGCAATGTGGAATATAATTACACATAGTCACAAATCAAAGAGATAATGAAAATGCAAATACATGGATTTATCTTGTTTCAAATCCCTACACCGGCGGTCCTACTCTAGTCCCTTCCTCCTAAACCGGAGCGATGGCTTATCCACTAGTGCTCCTTAAACCAGGACACACAAGCACACTCTTCATGAGCTACAATCCCCAAACCAGAATCAATCCCTAAACTGGGATATGAAGAGAAACTCTCCAAGTGGAGTAAACCCCCACAATGTACTCATAACCCGAGTACAAGGTTTCATAACTAAAAGAAATTAAAAAAAAACCAATCTTAACTATGCCTTGATAGATCTTACCAATATGTATGAAGGCAAGAAGATTGAAACAACAAGTCCTTGATGTAGAAGATAATCACTTGGAAAGCTCTCTTTAGATGCTATCTCAAAGCTTGAACACTTTTAACCAAAGTGAAAGAGAAATGAGAGAGGGAAATTCTCTTAGTTTTTGGCTCTAAATAAGTTCTAATTCAATGAGCATTAGTGCCAAAAACTGCCCCTCAACCGAGCTTAAATAAGCCCTCAATCTTGCATAAATGACAAGAAAATGACTCTATGAAAATATCTCCCAATGGCTATAAGTAGGAAGATTTCTCAGAGACCAGGCATCTGGAGTAGAGTGATCACACGTCGGGTCCACTGTTCAGATGTCTGGTGAAACTGCTTCAGATGACTGAAGAATCTGTCCAGAAAAACACTCGATTATCAAAAAGTCATAACTCCCGCATATGGACTCCGATTGAGGTAATTCAAGATGAGTTGGAAAGCTAACAAAATTTACAATCAAGTGGATTTGGAATGAATGAGAAATTCCAACCACATAAAAACTTACAACCATTTGAGGACAGATGACGGTAGAAACAAATTACAGAAAACAGAGAGCACAGAAATTTTGGCTCTACTTGATCAAACGTATGGAGTTCATGTACCAGGCATCTGTACCACTGCACCAAGCACCTGTTCAATGACCATCAGGCTTCTGATCCATGGCAGTGTCGGTAGATTAAGAAATCTGACAGGCGTCTGGTTCCCCAACACCAGGCGTATGTCTAACTCTAAAATGCACACCCATGTGTGTTTAAAGGAACGGACCAAATGGGATGGGTTCAACATAATTCTAAGGAACCATATGATGGAATATGATTCATATGTGAGTGTTTTTGTGCATTTAATCAAGGATACAAGTAATCTAAGAAAGAAAGAAAAGATTACATGAAGATTGATACATAAAATACAATGAAGTCCAATATCTTCATGAATCCCCTTGCTCCATAGCTTTGATCCATCATCCCATACATATTGCTTTGTCTATTAATCAAGATAACATTAATAGAAATCTGAGACTAAAACAGTGAGAGTCATTAACAATCAACATAATTAGGTGATCATCATCAAAACAAAACAAGCTGGAAGTGGGCTAATTGGCCCAACTCCTACAATCATCCCCTTTTGATGATAACTCTCATTATGTGAAAATGATAAATATTATCAATAAGCACATGCTAATGGCTCCCCCGACTTATATGCATACCCGAACAATAATGTAAACATACACAATTATATGTATATGGGGTTGTATGTAAAATGATGCATAATGAAATAAATATCATTTATCAAGCATACATTCATACAATTTTCACAAAGAAATAACTCTCCCCCTTGTCATTTTCAAAAAGGTGGACAAATAATTCTCCCCATGGAAAAAGAAATGTAACTCTCCCCTTGGGAAAAAATAATCCCAAACAAATAACAAATACCAATGAGAAAAGAAAATGTTTGATACCAGATGAAAGATATATATCAGTATATGGGATTCCTCATTACATTTCATGGAAAGGGTAGAAATGCGAGATTCTAAATCAAGGTTCTTGGCTTTCGATATGTCATTTTCAATGCTAAGTTCCTTAATTAGAGAAAGAAGTCTTTCTTTCTCATCAACACATATTGTGCGAGTATCATGCATATGTGAAACATCACAAACAATAAAGGAAGTGTTCCCTTGACTAGCTAACAATAAATCATGCTTAGACTTAAGCGAAGTTAACGCTCTAGCTAGTTTATGAAGAGATGCCAACATAACTATGTTTTTCTCCAGAAGGTCCTCTATAGTATCCCCCATCTCCTCTTATTCATCTCTCTCCTCATCGCTTGAAATTCCCCAAAAGCAATAAGAGCAAAATTTTCTATGGGCCTTCAGTCTTTTGCACCGCATGGAATAAGCAAGTCCGAGAAGACATCATCCTGAACGATAGATGTGAACATCCGTTCATTATCACCATCTTCATTAGCAATTGAGTCATCAGACGAGGATTCATCCCAAGTTCCAATGAAAGAAGGATTCTTCTTCTTCTTCTGCTTCCCCTTCCAATGCTTCTTCCCTTTGCCTTTGTACTTCATGTCCTTCTTTTTTTGGCAAGCATGAGTAAAATGTCCTATTTTTCCACATTTAAAACACCCAACGGTAGCTTTGTTAGTATTGGAAAATAATTTTAAATCTTTCTTACACTGTGATAGGTTCATGATGCTCATGAGCTTATTGGCAAGTTCCATTGCTCCTCCATCATCATCTTCACTTTCTTCATCATCGCCATCATCCTTTCTAGAGATTTGCTTAAGCTTCTTGTTCTTCTTAAGCCTCACATCATTAGGATTGAATTTCTTTTACCATTCAATCTTCTCATCCTCGGCCTTGAAAGCAATTCCCTTTTGCATTTTGGTCTTAGAAGGTTGGCTTTCCTTCTTGTGATGCAGCGTCACATCATAGGCCATCAAGTTTCTAATGCACTCCTCCACGGTGTTTGGGCGCAAGTCATCCGATTCCTCAATTCCATTGGCTTTGGACTCCCATTGAGGTGTAAGCTAGCCTAAGATATTCGTCACACGATCCTCTGTATAAATATCCTTCCCAAGTCATTCCAAAGAATTCACGATCTCGGTGAACCCTATGAACATCTCGGAGATGCTTTCTCCTTCTTACATCTTAAACATATCATATTTAGAAATAAAAGCACTTTGTTTTAATTTCTTTACCTTTGAGGTTCCCTTATGCATGACCTTCAAGAGATGCCAAATCTTGTTTGCTATCTTGCACATAGGGATGTGGTTGAACTCATTTGCATCGAGCGCACAATGAAACACATTCATGGCTCTAGTATTGAACTTTATCGAGTCCTTCTCCACCTTAGTCCTTTGAGCCGCAGGCGAGTCGGGTTTCACAAATAGAGACTCGGTGATATCCCATAGCTCTTGACCTTCAATCCAAATCATCATCTTGACCTTCCAAGATGGGTAATTTGTTCCGTTGAAGAGCGGTGGTCGAACGGTAGACATTCCCTCCTCATGAGATTTAGAAGAAGCTCTAAACACCATCATTGTTGCTTAAGTGAAATCAACCCACTCTGATACCAATTGTAGGATCTCATGCATACTAAGAAACACTAGAGGGGCATGAATAGTGCATATGACATTAAAATGCTAATTAAAACTAATTAAGCAATGCGGAATATAATTGCACGCAATCACAAACCAAAGAGATAATGCAAACGCAAATGCAAACACAAGGATTTATCCTAGTTCAGATCCCTACACCGATTATCCTAATCCAGTCCCATCCTCCTAAACTAGAGCGATGGATTAACCACTAGTGCTCCCTAAACCGGGATCAATCCCTTAACTGGGAAATGGAGAGAAACTCTCCAAGTGGAGTAAACCCCCAGAATATACTCACAACCAGAGTACAAGGTTTCATAATAAAAAGTATCAAAAAAGAAACAATCTTGCATATGCCTTGATAGATGTTACCAATGTGTATGAAGGCATGAAGATTGAAACACCAAGTGCATGATGTAGAAGACGATGCACTTGGAAAAATCTCTCTAGATGTTATCTCAAAGCATGAACACTTTTAACCAAAGTGAAAGAGATATGAGAGAGAGAAAAATGTTCTTAGTTTTTGGCTTTAAATGAGTTCTAATTCAATGAGCTTTTGTGCCAAAAACTGCCTCTCAACCAAGCTTAAATAAGCCATCAATCTTGCACAAAAGACAAGAAAACGGCTCCCTGAAAATATCTCCCAATGGCTATAAATGGGCAGATTTCTCAGTGACCAGGCGTCTAAAGTAGAGTGACCAGACATCAGGTTCACTGTTCAGACGCCTAGTGAAACTGCTTCATACGACTGTAGAATTTGTCTAGAGAAACACTCGATCACCAAAACAGTCATAACTCCCTCACGTGTACTTCGATTGAGGTGATTCAAGATGCATTGGAAAGTTAACAAAATTGGAAACCACAGAAAAACTGACAGCCATTTGAAGACAGACTGAATGCAGAAAATAGATTGCAGAAAATAGATAGCATTGAAATTTTGGCTCTACTTAATCAGACGTCTGGACTTCAAGTACCAAGCATCTGGACCACTATACCAGGAACCTGGTTAATGACCATAAGGCTTCTGATCCAATATAGTGTCATCAGATTAATAAATCTGACATGCCAGGCTTCTGGTGCCCCTATACCAGGCATCTATCCTACTCTAAAATGCACACTCATGTGTATTTAGAGCAATAGACCAAATGGGATGTGTTCAACATGATTTTAAGGAACCCTATGATGGAATATGATGCATATGTAAGTGTGTTTGTGCATCTAATCAAGGCTACAAGTAATCTATGAAAGAAAGATAAGATTACATGAAGATTGAAACATAAAATACAACGAAGTCCAATATCTTCAAGAATCCCCTTGCTCCATTATCTTGGTCCATCATTCCATACCTATTGCTTTGTCTCTTCATCAAAATAAACATCAATATAAATCTGAGAATTAAACAATGAGATTCCTTAACAATCAACATAATTAGTTGATCATCATCAAAACAAAACAAAATAGAATTGGGCTAATTAGCCACTACCCAACAATCTCCCTCCTTTTGATGATGACACCCATTATGTGAAAATGATAAATATTATCAATAAGCACATGCTAATGGCTCCCCCTACTTATATTCATACCCGAATAATAATGTAACCATACACAATTATGCATATAAGGGGTAGTATCTAAAATGATGCAGAATGAAATGGATATCATTTATCAAGCATACATGCATACAATTTGCACATACAAATAACCATCCCCTTTGTCATTTTCAAAAAGGTAGACAAATAATTCTCCCCAGGGAAAAGAAAAGTAACTCTCACATTGGAAAAATAATAATCCCAAACAATTGACAAATGACAATGAGAAAAGAAAATGTTTGATACCAAATGAAAGATATATAAGTGGGTATCAAATCACTCTACCATGGTCCCCCTAGATCATTAAATCGGTCTAACGTTGACTCAATGTTCTCAAAATAAATTATGGAATCAGGGGACATATCAATGCAAAAAAATAAAAATTTATGCTTAGGCATTGATAAACTTGCCATTGATTTTAAAATAAATCATACACAAAAATTCAATGTCAAATGATGAAATTTGAGCAATATCCAACAATATTGGTTGGAATAATCCCAAACTCATCAAATGGATAAACATATGCTTCAAAAATAAGTTCTTCAAAATTCAAAGCATATAAACTCCCCTTATGTCATATACATGGATAACATTCCACATATGACATAGAAAACCCCCTAAATCCATTCCCAAAATACATTTTAAAAATAATTTTCGAACTAATGGGACACATACAAACACACAAGTTGGATGCAAATAAATATGCAATAATTACACATCCAACCAATCAATCATGTGTGTGTGTGTGGATATATACTTTAGGCAACCAAACCAAAGATGAGTTTGATTTTCTAACGTAATCACTACATCATATCACATTATTGACTAGTGATTGAACATAGGCCTCCCTCTCTACTAGCCCCCCAAGTGTAGGAATCCAAAGTTTCGGGGCATTCCTAGTCATCTTATCGGGCTTCCTCTTAGGACAATGATTTGCATAATGTCGTAACGAATGATAAGTGATTTTGGGGTAAAACTTGGCATTAAAGGGATAAACATGCTTTGGTGTAGAAAAAATTTCTTCGCATGTTTGTTGCGACTGACTTGCATCTTGGTATAAAATGAATCACTTTGATTCACATTCACAAAGCCATGGCTTACATGCTTCTTATTGGGGTTAGTGTGGTTATACAAGAAAGCATGGTGATTCTTCTTAGGTGCTTGATATGATTTTTGTTTAGCACTTTGAGAAGAAGTGGTGGTTGGGACCCAACTTTGAGTAAAAACCCATACCCCAAGGTGATTTCTCGATTGTTGTAGTTTGAGCAAATCATTAAGGTTATCCCTTAATGTCACAAAATTTTGAAGTATATAGGATTACTCATCACATTTCATGGTAAGGGTAGAAATGCGAGAATTTAAATCAATGTTCTTACCGTTCATTATGTCAATTTCAATGTCAAGTTCCTTGATTTGAGAAAGAAGTGTTTCTTTCTCATCAACACCTACTGTGTGTGTTTCATGCATATGTGAAACATCACAAATAATAAAGGAAGTGTTCCCTTGACTAGCTAACAATACATCATGCTTAGACTTAAGAGAAGTTAAAGCTCTAGCTAGTTTATGAAGAGAGGCCAACATAACCATGTTGTTCTCCCAAAGGTCCTCCATACTCTCATCCTTCTCCTCTTCTTCATCACTCCCCTCATCACTTGAGGAATCTCACCCAAAAGCCATAAGAGCAAAATTGTCCGTGGGCCTTCGGTCTTTCGCACCACACGGAATAAGCAAGTCCAAGAAGACATCGTCATGAACAATGGAAGTGAACGTCTGTTCCTTATCACCATCCTCATCATCACTTGAGTCATCAGACGAGGACTCGTCCCAAGTTCCAATGAAAGCAGGAGTCTTCTTCTTCTTCCCATTCTAATGCTTCTTCTCTTTACCTTTCTACTTCTCATCCTTCTTCTTTGAGCAAGCATTAGAAAATTACCTATTTTGTGACATTTTGAACACCCAACGGTATATTTGTTAGTATTCGAACATAAATTTAAAGCTTTCTTTCATTACGACGGGTTCATGATGCTCAATATATTGTTGGTAAGTTCCATTGCTCCTCAATTGTCATCTTCACTTTCTTCTTCATCGCCACCATCCTCGCTAGAGATGTACTTAAGCTTTTTGTTCTTCTTAAGCCTCACATCATTAGGATTGAATTTCTTCCTCCATTCAATCTCCTCATCCTCAGCCTTGAAAGCAATTCCCTTTTGCTTTTCGATCTTAGAAGGTTGGCTTTCCTTCTTGTGATGTAAACTCACCTCATAGGCCATCAAGTTTCCAATGCACTCCTCCACGGTGTATGTGCTCAAGTCATTGGATTCCTCAATCCCATTGACTTTGGACTCACATTTAGGTGTAAGTGAGCCTTGGATCTTTGTCACACAATCCTCTTGAGAAATCTCCTTCCCAAGCCTTTCCCAAGTGTTCATGATCTCGATGAACCTTGTGAACATCTCGGAGATGCTTTCTCCTTCCTGCATCTTAAACATCTCATATGTAGAAATAAAAACACTTTGTTTTGATTTCTTTACCTTTTAGGTCCCCTCATGCGTGACCTCCAAAAGATGCCAAATCTCATTCGCCATTTTGCACATTGAGATACGGTTGAACTCATTTACATCGAGCACACATTGAAACGCATTCATGGCTATAGCATTGAACTTTATCAAGTCCTTCTCTACCTTAGTCCTTTGAGCCGCGGGAATGTAGGGTTTCATAAATGGAGACTCTGTGATGTCCCATATCTCTTGATCTTCAAGCCACATCATCATCTTGACCTTCCAAGATGGGTAATAGGCTCTGTTGAAGAGAGGTGGTCGAACGGTTTACATGTCCACGTGAGATTGAGATGAAACTCTAAATGCCATCGTTATTGCTTAAGCAAAGTCAACCCGCTCTGGTACCAATTGTAGGATCTCCTGCATGCTAAGCAACACTAGAGGAGGGTGAATAGTGTATAAGCAATTAAAATTCTAATTAAAACTAATTAAACAATGTGGAAAATAATTACACACAATCACAAATCAAAGAGATAATGCAAATGCAAACACTAGGTTTTATCCTGCTTCGGATCCCTACACGGCGATCCTACTCCAGTCCCATCCTCCTAAACCAAAGGGATGACTTATCCACTAGTGCTCCCTAAACCGGGACATACAAGCACACTCTTCACGAACTACAATCCCTAAACCGAGATATAGAGAGAAACTCTCCAAGTTGAGTAAACCCCCCACATTGTACTCACAACCCGAGTACAAGGTTTTGTAACCAAAATAAAAGAAAAAGAAATAATCTTACATATGACTTGATAGATCTTACCAATGTGTATGAAGACATGAAGATTGAAACACCAAGTGTTTGATGTAGAAGATGATGCACTTGGAAAACTCTATCTAGATGCTATCTCAAAGCATGAACGCTTTTAACCAAAGTGAAAGAGAAATGAGAGATATAACAATGCTCTTAGTTTTTGACTCTAAATGAGTTCTTTTTCGATGAGCATTCATGCCAAAAACTTCCTCTCAACCAAGCTTAAATAAGCCCTCAATCTTGCACAAACGACAAGAAAACGGCTCTATGAAAATATCTCCCAACGGCTATAAACGGGAAGATTTCTTAGTGACCAGGTGTCTGGAGTAGAGTAACCAGACATCTGGTTCACTGTTCAGCCGTCTGGTGAAACTGCTTTAGAAGACTAAAGAATCTGTCCAGAAAAACATTCGATCACCAAAATAGTCATATCTCCCTCTTAAGGACTATGATTGAGGTATTCAAGATGCATTGGAAAGAGAACAAACTTTACTATCAAATGGATTTTTTAATGATGGAAAAATTATAAACACAAAAAAACTGACATCCATTTGAAGACAGACATACTGTAGAAAACTGATTGCAGAAAACATATAACACTAAAATTTTGGCTCTACTTGATCAGACATCTGTAGTTCATATAATAGGCATCTGGACCACTGTACCAGTCACTTGGTCAATGACCATTAGGCTTCTAATCTAAGGCATTATCAGTAGATTAATAAATCTGACACGCCAAGCGTCTGGTGCCCCTACACCAGGCGTTTATCGAACGAATAAAATGCACATCCATGTGTGTTTAGAGCAATGGACCAAGTAGGATGGGTACAACATGATTCTAAAGAACTTTATGATGGAATATAATGCTTATGTGAGTGTCTTTATGCATCTAATCAAGGCTACAAGTAATATATGAAAGAAAGATTAGATTAAATGAAGATTGAAACATACAATACAATGAAGTCCAATATCTTCATGAATCCCCTTGCTCCATAGCCTTGATCCATCATCACATACTTATTGCTTTGTCTCCTCATCATGATAAAGATCAATATAAAGGTGAGACAAAAACAATGAGAGTCATTAGCAATCAAAATAACTAGGTGATCATCATCAAAACAAAACAAGATGGAAGTGGGCTAATTAGCCAATGCCCAACAACTTCAAATGACCATCAACTATATATAGTTTGGAGAACAACGAGATAAAGGTTCTACTCTTGACTTTCTGATATACACCCAAGTCAGGTACTCTTATACTTGCTATCAGTTCCACCAAACTTTATATTTCCTCCATAGCTCGGTGTGAGGACTAGCAGACGACCTCCCAACAGGTCAGACATAGTTTCACCGAGCCTTTTTTAGTCCTCTACCGACTTAAGCATCGGATGAGATTTGGTAAGACCCAATATCTGACCCCCTGACGAGCTTCGGTGTTGTAGCCAACTTAGAGTTAGTTTGGACCCGACTCACATAACTCGGATTAGAGCCCACTCGGTCTGCTATTAGCTCGTCCAGCATCCAGATAGCTGCATATGTCATCTACGTAAGTAGCTACATCCAAACCATCTTCCAGAAACTTTAGTGGTGAGAAAACACCCAGAAACATCTGGAACTATCTGTGTTAACGAGTTGACATCTACGTCATCAACCACACTGACAATGACTTGTTCCACTAATCAAATGCCTTAAAGGCCAACTACTTAAGGGGCGACAGATGTCACTCCATTCCTAGTAGATCCCATTTCTTCCCCCTCATAGAATGCTCGAGAAAGAATTTGGACTTTGGAGCAATTCTATGCATTCTCATGGGAGATGGGGAGCACATCCAAAACCTCAACTAAAGAAAAGCAAGCATTTCGGCTCCTGCGAACGACCTAATTCCAAGGCACAGCTCGGCTTCAGTGGCCAACCGATATAAGATGCCATGGATAGCTCGATAACTTTCTCGCAAGATGATCTAGCTATACGACGGTGGAAAGAGCTCATCCATTCTCGTAATGCACGACATCCATGGAGGTATGGTCGTTAAGTAACAAATAAGCCAAGTAAATTCTTGAGTTTATTTCGATTTCGTTGTTCTTGTTATTGAGCTAACATGATCTTTGGAAAATTGTACCCAAGGCGGCATTTGATCGGCCTTCTCCCCTCTTTATCTTCACTAAAGTGTGTAGACCCAAAGAACATCTCGTGAGAATTCACAGGTTGGTCGTCTGTAGGATGGGATGCCACTTCCCTCACATACCGACTCAAGGGGCCACTCTCTTCATGTGCTGACCAAGCTGTAAGTTGATGGGCCACTCCCATTGCGTGTCAGTCGAGCTATACATCAGCTGTAAGTTGAGGGGCCACTCCAGGCCGACTAAGCGATACGTCAGCTGTAAGTCGAGGGGCCACTCTACTTGTGGGCCGATAGAGCTGTAAGTCGAGGGGCCACCTCCTCGCAGGCTGATCCAGTTATACGATTAGGGGATCCCTCTTATGTATGTCTAGTTCATGCATACCACATCAACCAACCTCAACTAATGCAGTAGTTAAGCTCGGGAGATGGGGACTGTTGTTATAATATTATGCAGGACAAAAGAGGCTAGCCATTTTCTTTATCAATGCTCGGACTGACCGTTACTCCAATAAATGCCTCCTTATCAATGCCGACAATAAATCAACTTTATTAGCACATATGTAACTATGCCACGGCCTACATAAAAGAAGTCTTTGAGGGGCATTTGGAATGCTAAGTACAATAAAAACGACTACACCTCCACCTCCACAGGCAGAGAACAACAATAATCTCTGACATGGGTCAGGTACTCTTTCAGTAGGATATGGCTTCCTCCGACCTAACATCTCTTTTTACTTTCCTTCTATAACTCGTCACATAAGCTATCAACGAGTCCCTCTAACAGGTCGATCATAGATTACCTCGAGCCTTAGTTGAGTCACAGACTAAATTAAGCATCGGAGGGGATTAGGTTGGACCCCAGATCTGACCCCCTGATAAGCTTCCTATGTTGAAGATGGCTGGAAGATAGCTCGAATCTGACTCATATTGCTCGAATCAGAGTCCATTTAGCTAGAGGTTAGCTCGTCCAGTGTCCAGAGGATCTTCCAATAACTTCAGTGGTGAGAAAACACCCCAAAACACTTATGATTAATTTATGGTTAGTAAACGTTGTTCATTTGATTTATCACACCATAAGTATGCTTACTATTCAAAAAGTAGTTTCAAAAATCTAATATCAATAACAGGTTCTCCTTAATTTCCCCCTAATATTGATGATACATAGACCCCCATCTATTTTGAATGACACTTCAGCTCAATTCAGGGTATGAAATTGGCCATCTTATACCAAACTTTAACCATCTAAGCCAAACTTATCAATATTTTTACACTTTCCCTTAATAGATAAAATTTACTTTGCACCACAAAACTCAATTTGACTTTAAAAGTTTCAATATTGTATGATTTTCTTACGCACCCTTGGATCACTCTCACTAATTAGGGTGCCATGACCATCAATTCTAAGTGAAAGCGTATCTTTTGGAACAACAATAAACTTATTATTTATTCATGCTAAGAATCTTTATGGTGGATAATTTTTTATATGCCAAATCATTCTTATCGAGCCTATGTCGTAAGTCTAATGTAATTGCTGATAACCTTATGACACATATGATCTAAATAAGTCTTATCATTTGTACTCATACAAATATTACCTCCATATCATAACTGTAAAATAGCTAAAGCCAAATCCACACTATGGATAAAGTGGTTACTCAAATTATGTCTTAACTATCTTGATACTCAAGCCACCACCTATTTGGCTCTACCCTAAGACACACTCAAGTTTATACGGTAAGTATCAGCATAAGTCATAAATAACTCTATCTTAAGTTATTACTTTAAATTGTTAATTGCCACTGCACTATAATCCAAATCTTATTAAATCTGAGTACATTAGCCCAATGTTATAGTCTGGAATGTCATGTACCCCAACACTCCACCATTTTGTATATTCACATTCTGACTACAATAAAAATCCTATTTTGTTCCTGTATTTACAGAATGAGTAATGGGGGAAGGTCAGTCAACTTTAGTTTTAGTTTTCCACTATAAAAAAAGTTGAATTACTCAATTCACGATATGGAACTTTAGGTTCTAATATATTATTCTCAATTGGGCATTCAGATTACTTCCTTGCATATCATAAAATAGAAGTATTAAAAGAACCAATTAAGAATAAAGATAAGTTAACACTTTTGATTTCTAGAAGTTCCTCCAGATTTTGGGGATTCTAGATTATACTCCATGCCAATAGATTCTAAATGAATTATCTGATAAATTCTTTTGGTAAGTAGCAATGACATATCATTAAACTTGATAGTATATTGTTAATATAAGAAAAGAAATTTCTAAATTTATCCCCTATTTTGGTTAAAGTAGTCATAGATCAGATCTTAGTAGAACTTGCTTAATATTTCCCTCAATTAAAATATGACCAGAAAATATGGCACGATCTCAATAATAGTTATACCCCCTTTTATTTTCTATACATCCACTTCCTGAGTTGAATTTTTGTTTTCAACACTATATCTTTAACTCTTAAACACAAAATTTTCATATTATAATAGTCAACTGCAATACCCCCCTCCGATCTAGGTGTTAAGGCCAAAAAGGTCATTAACTGTATTGGGGGTGACGTGGACTCTTCTGTCGAGGTGGAACCTCGTAGACAGGATGTGTGGGACCTGGTTAGTAGAACTGGGGTTGTTGTAGCATGAATTAGTGTGAGATGATCGTTCGACCCTCTGAGCAGATCGAATCTTAAACGACCGTTGATGGAGAGACGACCCTCCTGTTGAATCACTCTACGAGCTTCATGTATCACAAAGGAACGTCATGGGGGTCGGATCTGGGGTTCGACCCAAATTCCCTCTGATGCTTAAGTTAGAATGGAAACTTAAGAGAGAGCTTGGAGCTGTCAAGATCAACCCACGGAGGCTCGTCCCGAGTCAAACGTTGCAATCTATTTGGAGGAAGAAATATTAAGTGTAGTGTAGAATGTCAGAGTGATAAGTTTCATACCTCTCTTGTTTTTTTCATCTCCAGTGTATTTATAGACATCCGAGTCCTCTTCAGTGACATTGGGATGGTAACGGTCACCAATTATAGTGTCACGATACTCGCCCCTTTATAGGGGTAACTGTCGCCCACATACCCGATATGTATGAGCTTCCCGTCAATCCCACATTCGATGGGTGGAAGTGCAACGAGCGAATGGCATGTGTGGGCTTCGGGTTTCTTTCATGGGCTTTGTGGGCTTTTGTCGTCCACCGAACGAATCCCTCTAGAGCCGGCACAAGGGTGCAACAATGGCCCCCTTCGCTCGAGCTCAGACAGTTTGTCTATTGGGGTCAAATGATGTTACATCTTATTAATGGGGTATGACAGTCGAGGAACGAGTACTCGCGTTTTAGGCACGAAACACCTGCTTTTCTGATTTGGACGATGTGTCGGTTCAAAATTCGAGATACTAGGAGGCCCGGATTACCAACACGTGTCCCAATACGATTAGATCATCTCATCTAAATAAGACGGTTCCGGAGGGAGATCGAAATCATCGTATTTGGCATCCTTGACCCAAATTTCCTTCTTTAGTGATGGCTTCTTCATTTGCTCATGCCTCTGGTATAGGTTTCGCTTCCATTGCTGAGAAGGATAAGGAGGAAGTCGACGTGCACAATCTGATCGCCATCCAAGTCTCTACTAAGTGTGCAGATCAAATTCCTGAGTTCCAGGAGAAATATGTCCGACGCGATTATCAGATTCGGTTGCCCGGGAGGGATGAAAGGGTTCATCGCACTGGCGATCGAGAGGTTGGAGTTTACGTCAAGGCCTTTCATTGTGGACTTTAATTTCCCATGCATCCCTTTATGTTCCATTTGTTGAGTTCGTTGAACCTTTCCCTTTGCCAATTGATGCCGAACGCCATTGGGGTTTTGGTCGGCTTCATCGCCTTGTTCGTTATGAACGGGGTTGAACCGACAATGGAGTTGTTCAATCACTTTTTCATTATTCCTCCCCTCAAGACCCTGGTTTGGTTTATGATAACTGCTTGTCGAGGTAGGAAATTATTTGACGACCTTCCCACCTCGAATATGAATTGGAAAGATCAATTCGTATTTGTGGTATTTCACGACGAGGTGAGTTTCTGCACTCGATGGGGGTATGCCTAATTTGGGCATGACAGAAGACAAGCATCTATCCGATGAGTGGAAGAAAATCACCAGTTTATTATTAAAGCTGCCAGAGGAGACCAGAAAGAAGAAATGGTTGTGGACTGACTCGATTCTGCGCAGCACCGTATGGACAAAATGTCGATTCGACCCTGCCCATCACCAATTTGATCTTTGTTATATTGAATTTTGGTTTCTCCTTGCAGTCATGGTTGGCCTGGAATATCAGGTGGACCCCGAGTTGAGGGAAGCGATCGAGGCTTGCATCAAAGAAGCCGAGGAGAATGTGTTATATCCTCAAATGCCTTTTCTAGAGGAAGGGATGACATGGACATGTGAGGCTTTACCCATTGTCGTTCATGAGGTTTCTCAGCTAGCTCGTCCTTAGTTGAAGAAAAAGAAGAAGCTTCCCACCAAATTTGAGGTGGTTGCAGTTGATGGAATAAAGAGACGAAGGCGGTAGCTTTGCCTTAGCGAATCAGAGTTATATGGTCGGATGACGCCATGGGCCCGTATGCTTCTTTGGATGTGAGTCAGTTGAGTGATGAAGTCCAACCCCATGAACAAGAACATGTGCCTTCTTCAGATAAATATTTAGGAGAGACCCGTCCTCTTCCAGAGCCCATTCTACATCAGGATTCATGGCCTTGGGGGTCTGTTCTCTTTGTTGTCTCTAACCGAGGATAATACTAAAGAATTTAGATCGCTTTTGCATGAATGTTGATCCCCTCAGGCCCTGTTGATTGTCATGTGTATCAGCTCCTTCAGCCGGAGTTTCCAATTAGGAAGAATGAATCAATGCTTTTGGATTGCGGGATCACCTCAAAGATTGCCGAGAATGTGATCCTACCCCAGGATAAGGCCATTCTGGAGAGGGTCGATTACGAGGGGTTTTCCTCAATTGCCGTTATGCAAATGTTCAGGTAACTATTGCGCTTGTCTTCCTTATGAATGAAGCAGGCATAGATATTGACAGCTTTTGATTGTCTGTAGGCTCTTGTGGCTAACGCTTCATTGCACCGACGTGCAGCGGTGGTGGCCAATCATGAAGTCACGTTGGCGACGGTCATAATGGCCATTGAGAAGGCCCAAGCAAAACTGGATAGAGTGGAGCTTCTTAATAAATTGAGACAGTCATGGGTGCTCCAACACGAACACAAGTTAGATGAGTCCCGTAAGATAGATGCTAATCAAATTGCCTTGAGGGAGCAAGTAGAGAAGACGCTGCTAGACGAAAGGGCCAAGTGGGAGGTCAGAGAGAATGAACTCCATGCCCGACTCGTTAACATCTTTCAGGGAATCGATGCAAGGGGAATCGTGGAGAAGGCGGTCCAAGAATATATGGAGACATAGACCGACTTCGATGAACTGTATACACATGGGTATGAGCGGTGTCGATTGGAGGTAAAAGATCGATTCCCCAATTCTGCTACTGAGATTGACCAAAACCCAGTGTTTCTCTCGATCGTTGATGGCGATGATCGGGGCCAAGCCATGGAGGGGGTTATTCCTGTTAATGAAGCTATCGCCATGACGGGTGAGGTTGCAGATGTTGGTGCTCCAAGGGATCAAGAGCATATTGCTTCAATCGAAGGAGACCAAGGGCATACATATCCGACTGAGGGATCTTAAAGAGTTTCTTACCCCGCCAAATTTTTGAATGTATGTGGTTTTTGAATGTATAGGTGGCACATATCATAGGAAAATGACAATTTTGTAATATAAGATATTGTCAAAATTGACATATACCTCTTTGTTTGTCATTATTCGTATGGGTTGCCGTATTGCCATTTGGTCCCTTTAAATGGGTTAAGCCATTGCTCAAGATGGTAGGGGTTTAGTCGTTAAAGCATACTCTTATTAGCCCTCGTAGTAAGGTGCAATCCTTGAAGTTGTATAAGGGGTGACATTTCAGCTTATAACCGACTACCAAGTCGTGGCGTTTGATAACAAGAGGGTGACCCCTTTGTCGTACGGTCGACGCTATAGTAGGTGATAGGTTGTCTTTATATATAGCTTTCACCTTAATTTCATTCGTGTTTTATTCCACTCCACCTCGTTTTCCATGCCATTTTTACTCTTTTTGTTCCCTTTTACGCTTCTGGTCTCCCCGGTGCATTTCAGGTGAAACTGAAGCATTTTGGAGCATTTTGGCACATGGGACTTGCTCTCACGAATACTTGGCTTTGAAAGTGGAATTGTGGAGCTTGGAATGGAGTGTTGTGCTTGAAGAGATAAACTTGGAGATCTGAAGCCATTTGAGAAGTTGGAGCATGGAGTCTTGAAGTGGAGTTGCTTGTAGCTGGTGACCTAGAGCATAGCTAGGACCTTGATGGAATATGAAGCTGGAGCATCTGACTGATGTGGAGATTGGATGCACACAAGATCATTTGAGCCATGAAGCTGGAGCCTTGCAGATGGAGCATTGCCTGGAGACTTTGAGCATTCTGGAGTTTGGAGCACTTGGGCCATGGGAGCATTGAGACTTGGAAAAGGATGGAGACAAAGAAGAAAGGAGCTTGGAACACTTCTGATGAGATGATGAACTGAGAGCCTAGAGGATTGGAGTTGGAGATGAAGCTGGAGCAACCAAAAGCCTTGCCACGGCCATATGGGACCATCCGTACGACCGTGTCGTTCTCAGCCTAGCAGGACGGCAGCAGCACACGATCGTATGAATCAATTTCATACCGTCGTGACATTCCTCTTTCCCAAATGGTCGTGTTGCCTTCTCCCCAGTCCAAGAATGAATTGGTAGTAACTTAGAACCATGCGGCCGTGTGGTTTCAAACCACACGACCGCATCGTTCTCACCTCAACCAATGAAGGGGAGCAGCAGCATTTTCAGATGACATGGTCGCATGGTTCGGATGAAAGTAGGTCGAAAGCAAACCCAATAGCTGCTAGGGCTTGTATAAATAGAAATGGGCACCATCTCTTGTAGGGGCCGAGCTTTTAGGCCGCTTTGAGCCTTTTTACAGTTTCATTTAAGTTTTAGGAGTAGTTAGGGTTTAGATTAGATTTGAGATGTAATTTGGAGCTCTTTTCTCGAATTTTTTAACGGGGATTGACAACCATGTGTATGAGTTCATGAGATAAGTGTATTCCTCTAGAAGTATTTTTGAAATTCCTTATTAAATTCTTCGCTCAGTTTGACTTCTTTTAAAACCCCTTATATTTAAATTTCTTGCTTTTCGGTTGAGTTAAAATTCTTTCTTGGATTTTGAAACCTTCTTGGCCGTAATTTTTAGTTACTACCTCATAACCATTTTCTAACCTGTATCTTTCGTATTTCAGATTTAAAACTTTGTTACCATTTTGATAATTCATTATATCATCCTTTTTCTAAACTACGAAATTTATTTTAACCACTTACAGTACATACTTTTAGAATATTTTTCTAAGCTAAATAGAACTTCAATCTTAATTTTTTTATACGTTAGTCATATGTTCATCGTGCTCATACTTCAAAAAAAATCTTTGTTTAAGTCTATTTTCATTTGCAAAACAATCACTACCTCATCCTACTCTTTATTTCTTCATCTAACTCTTTTCCGAGTTGTAAAACTTTACCATCTGCTCGCTATTTCTATTTTTATAAGTATATATGTATATGATACCATATTTTACACGTATCCTTCTTGCATCTATTTAATTACTTAGAGCAATATTTTTTGTCCCACCTAACTAGCTATCTCATTATCCTCGCCTTATCCAAACTCGTTCTTCCCGATCTTGTTTCGTTTCGCTTTTGGTTTCAGCTTTCCTTCTATTATTTAGACATTAGTGCTCGTCGTTGCATGTGTCAACTCTAGTTTAGTAGTGGGCCCATTGGTTTTTGTGATGTCGTCGTAGTGCATGTATATAGGTAGAGTGTGTGGACCTGTATGAGTGTGCCACCTTGAGGATATTAATGATTGTCTCTTGTGTCATGTATGTATACTCAGTGTTACTTGTGATATATGCATGAAGTTGTATGAATGATGGAATTTATATATGTGTGGATAGCGTCATTGCAGGTAATTCCTCAGACTTAGTCATTCATATTATAATATAGCTTATTTTTTTGGCTGCATGTGATTGTATCAAAACTTTTGTTTTCTTTTAAACCAAATCTTTAAAGTTTTGAAACTAGCCCACAAAGATCACAACCCCTTATCCTCCCTCATCCAATACCACAACTCCACATGTTTTTTCCACATGTTTTTAAAATATGCCTTTGGCCTTAAACATTCTTTTCTTTTCTTTCCCTCTTCGGAGTGTTATTTCATTGTTGTTATATTATTAGAACTGGTTATTATTGCCATAAGATTATGGTTACGGGTAGGCATAGTGTGAGGTTAGATATGAGGTAGCGGTGATTAGTTGATTTTGAATACAAGGATATTAGATTAGATTTATTTGGATGAAAAGAATGAGGTGTCCAAGACTTAGTAATAATACCAATATGTAACGGACTCAATGGGAATTCTGGATGAATGAAATTATACACAGGGAGATGAGAACTTATCAGATCTGAAACATAGACGAGTGGTAGATAAGAGTAGCTATGAAGGTATAGTATGATTTAGAGTGACCATTAAATGAGTAGAGCATTTAAAGCATCAAGACTTGATTATTAAGTTGGGGTGAGAAGACATTGGAAATAACACAACATGATTACAGATTTAATATGGTTAGGAGATAGATAATAAAGGTAAGGATAAAGGTGACTTGAACGTTCATTGATTATGGAGAATAGATTTATGAGTCAATATGATGGAGAATATATTGGGGACGAGATGATTGTTGATTTGTAGACGGTAATGTGGATTTATATCTAAGTGCTAGGATGTGATTCTAGTTGTAGCGTTATACAGTGGAGGACGAGTAATGATGAATTATTTGAGGAACGCTGATTAGAGTTATGGGATTAGCGATCTTTATGTGGTATATGGGAGTTGTAGGCATAGGTACTTATAGATATTATTATTATTACTATAAGTGATTCCGAGGGCGGAATCATTTCTATGGTCGGTAGAATGTCGGCCATTTTCCGACCGTTCGTATTTTTGCGCGTACTTTCCTCTTTCGTACGCGTATTTTTCTTTGCCCTTTCTTCTATCCGGAGTACGCGATGTTATATGTCATTGTGACCGTATGGAAGAGTAGTTATTTGTGGGATTTTTTTGGGTACGTCATTTCACGGCTCATTCTCCCTCAGAACAACTTTGAATAGAAGGGCATTTTGGTCTTTTGACTTCAACGCTCAGTTCCTAATTTTAAAATTTTATTCGGTAGGAATAGCACGTGACCAGACCTCATATCCTCGAACCTCTCGTCGCTGCGATCGTCCTGGTATTTTCGGATAATTTTTCCGATACCCGTAGGACGACCTATCCCCTAATTAGTTTATCTCCCTAATTAACATCAATCTAATTCAAAATTCAAATATTAATCAAATCCCTAAGATCCCTCATACGTATCACATGGGATTTCATGTGTCTACCCTCACCATAGTTTTCCCCTCTTTGTACACCCCATCTCTCACACTCTTTCTCCCCCATCACTAAAGTATAACTCTATATAGCATCTTTCTCATTTTAAAACAACAACCAACCACAAACCCTAGAGGTCACGCATGAACCCATCACCCAGCCGCCGCCGCATGCTTCTTCCTTGCGCATGCTCCCTTCTCACCGCCAGTGAGAGGCCACCGGCCACCCCAAAACTCCGGCCAACCCCTCTCCTCCCTTCTCTCTCCATCTCTCTCTCTCTCTCTCTCTCTCTCTCTCTCTCTCTCTCTCTCTCTCTCTCTCTCTCTCTCTCTCTCTCTCCCCCCTCTCCCCCCTCCCCCCTAAACCACAAAACAAAACCCAGATCTGTGCGCTGCCAGAATTACTCACGGCCACCCCTCTCTGTCCACCGACGGTGACCAACTCCACCTCCATCAACCTCACCCCGACCCACTCTATCACCTGCAACCCTCCTCCCTTCCTCACTCTTCCCTCTCTCCTCTCAAAACACTTAAAACCCAGCCCTAAACCCAGTTTTTGACAGATCTGCCCGCCGCCAGAAAAACCCACGGCCGTCGCTCTCTGGAGACCGTCGGCGACCACCTCTACCTCCATCGGACTCCCCTCGACCCCCCTCTACCTACTGCAATACTCCTTTGCCCCCTCAGGCCGCCACATCTCCGCTGCGACGTAAAACAACGACTCGTTGTGCAAATCTGTCCATTTTGCCTTCTCACGGCCGGTCGTCGCTGCGTGCCACCGCCGTCGACCACCCATCAGGCCAAGCAACCCCCCTTCGACCTCCACTAATCCCTGTCATCCTCCTTGCACCAAGGAGTTCTCGCATGCCGCAGATCTGGCGTGTTTTACGACGTCGTAGCTGCCGCCATGACATTTCATTGCGCTACCTGCAATCGAAGAGATCCGACACCGTACTCGTTGTTCTCACCTTCCGCTCGATGTCCATACATGTCTCGCTGCACTACCTGTTGCCGAGACGTTGCTGACGATGCAGATCTATCGCCGTTAAGACCAGACGTCCGATCTACGATCAAACACCGAAAAGGTTAGCACCCTAACGCGTAGTAAGAGCCCACATCGTAGCGAATCTAAAATCTAATCTAAAAGTCATCAACGATAACTAAGTTTACAATTCTCCTCCTTTAAAATGTTTTTCAACTTTAGACATCGACGAACGGACTTGAATATCTGTGCACATAGGGTAGAACGTTGATTAGGCTGAAACGAATCAAATAGATGTGACTTTTGACTATTAGGGTAGTCCCCCTGAATTTAGAAACAAACCCAAATAGGATTGATGAAAAATGCATTCTGACACCGCCATTGGCTCGTTTCAAACGAACCATCGCTGACGCACCGCTTCGACGAGACGATCCAGACCGACGACTTGCAGGCCACCGCAGGCAAGTGTTTCCACTTGCGTACTTTTGACCACGTTTAGGCCATCACCCTTAAACTGTAAAAGTACGACTAAAGAGAACCAGACGTGAAATGATAGCGTCCGAGACCCCCTTGACAGCTTAGACTTGACTATGAAGTCTAAGCACAAACAACAACAACTGACACCCTAGGTTCTATCTGTGTGTGCGTGCATGTGGACACCCTAGAACAACTTTTCTCTTGCCATGTCATGAACATCTTGCACGTCATGTCTTACACAGCCTGCGGGCAATAAGATGCTCACCTAGCAGCGTGGGTGATCTTTGTTACAGAACACCTACGGGAAGATCGGCACTCACCTAGCAGAGTGAGTGTCCCTGCAGACTGTGGGGATAGAGGCACTCACCTAGCAGAGTGAGTTGTCCTAAACAGTAGTACAGATTCACCTACGGGAAGCTCGGCACTCACCTATCAGAGTGAGCGTCCCTGCAGACCGTGGGGATAGAGGCACTCACCTAGCAGAGTGAGTGGTCCTATACAGTGGTACAGATTCACCTACGGGAAGCTCGGCACTCACCTAGCAGAGTGAGTGTCCCTGCAGACCATGGGGATAGAGGCACTCACCTAGCAGAGTGAGTGATCCTATATTGTCTTGTCTTGAGCACTCGGGTCTGGGTTAGGGTTGAGCGGTCGCACGGTCTATT